>OMNM01039335.1:0-19426 GCA_900302745.1 Parablennius parvicornis | reverse complement strand
CAACAGCGGAGGAAGAGAGCGCGCGGGCTCGAGCGCAGCCCGGGACGAATAACCGGAGCGCGGTCTGCCTCCGTGCGCCTCCGTTTCTGTTTCTCCTCTCCCCCTCTCTCTCTCGCTCTCTCTCTCTCTGTCTCTTTCTCTCTCTCGCTCTCTCGCTCTCTCTTTCTCTCTCGCTCGCTCGCTCTCCCTCCCGACTGTGTGTGAGTGAGTGAGTGTGTGTGCGTGTGTGTGCGCGCTGGAGAATAGCAAGTGTCTGCCTCACAACTTCCATATACTGCTCCCGACTGTACCGTCGCCCATCACCGCCACGCTCCGCTCCTCAGAACGTTAGGCTCCTGTCCTCGAGTAAATCCTGTGCGTAAATCACGATTTTTCAAAGTGAAATATTTCTTATTATTTGAAAGAAAAGCATATGGAACAAATTTATTGTGTTTTAAAGAAAAAACGTCCATTTTTTTTTTTTTTTTTTTTTTTTTTTTATGACTTGGTTTCCGGTCTCATAGTTGTAATTACAAATTGCTTGGAATCGATTTATGTTTAACTGATGTTCAATTCTGATAACAGGGTTTTTGCCGTCAACTTTAGTTAGTTCATTTAACAAATCAATGAATGAATCATTGAATGAATAAATAAATAAATAAAAAATCTGCAGTACTATAACTAAATAGGGACACACTTACATTTGGATAAATGATTTAAGCTTGCAAGATCAATAACATTGTTGAACAGCTTTCTATCAGAATTTAATAATCGCTCACAGATGCAACCTTTTGTTCATCTTTGTTCTATGTCTCTTTTTCCCTTTTTGTTCTGAATTCCTTGTCTTATATGAGCTTATATTATTTTACATTGTTTATAGCCTGTTTATATTCACATATCGTTTTGTTATTATCGTTTTGATAATATATATTAAATAACCGTGAAGCACTTTGGTCAATCTTGTTTGTTGTTTTTTTAATGTACAAATGACATTGGATTGGGTTATTTTTTATTTCTTTGCAAATTCTCTTGTTTTAATTTGTGGCCTGTGCAAAACTTAAAAAAAAAAAAAAAAAAAAAAAAAGATTTTGGATTTGGACTTTTCCACAGCTTGAGCAATGCCCAAAGCACTTAAAAAAGTTTTTTTTTTGATAATTTAATTAATTGAATTCTTAACTATTTATAGTGTTTGTTTGATTTTTTTATCAAGCTTTACAAATTAAAACTAGAGAAAATATCAAAAAAAACAAAGAAATACATTGAACAAGTGACTATTATATGAAGCAGTTCAAGCATTTAAAAGCAAATGTAAAAAGATGGATTTTCACCACGGCTTGGAAGAGTTTGTTGCAGTCATGAAGTGATTTGGGGAGTGAGGCCGCATTACATGATACAATGTTTTCAAGTGAAGACAGAACACTTTTGTTGCATTTTGGGTGTCCATAAACATGACAACTAAAAACAACTTTTTGAAAGCTGCTGTCAGGGTGAAACTTTTTGGAAATGCTGCAACTCTGTCGAAGTGTAAACGGGGAAAACGCAACATTTTCTGAAACGGCCGTAGTGAATAGTTCTCCTGCCCCGGTCTGATAGTTGGTCCTATGGTAGAGAGAAGGTGGTGAGCGTCAGGTTACAGCTGTTAACTTATTAATAGAAAACTCTGTGAAATTGGCTATTGTGGGATTGTGGAAAGATTTGAAAGTGAGGCGAAGCAGTTCCAAGACTGGATTCACCAGCCACAAAAGTTCACAGTTTTTCATCTTTTTAACAGCAGTTTTTTAAAGAATCTCAGTGGAATTCTAAGAAATTAAAGATTTTCTACTCTTGGTAATACAATTATATTCTAAGAGTTACTTATTTATTAATTTTTTTTTTTTAAAGTTACATACATTTCTCTAAACCGGATGGATTTATTTGGGAATTTCTTTCTTTTTCTTTTTTTTTTTTTCGTTTTTAAAGGATGATATTAGTCCAAAAGCAGAAAAAAACTTGATTTGCACCTCAAATGGACCAAACCAATAAAGTAACATCATAACTAATTACCTTTTACTTTTTGGCTGTACAAATCCACATAATGTTCCTCTTGTGCTCATACTTTGTAAGATTATGTGGAGAAAAAAAGGATGCTACTGATGATATGTATACATTGGGTGTATGTTTGAAAAATGGTCCTATGGTCACAAAAGAAAAGTTGTAGCAGTAGTATTCATGGGTAAGTTTAGACAAGGAACTTTAAACACTTAATAATGAGCACAAATTACAGACTTGTTGTAAGATGGTATTACCTTTACTAACTATTTGCTCTTGGGGCTTCACATTTTTTGGCTACACAGTGTTGAATCCAAAAAATTCCTAAAAAGGATCTTTGGGATAGAGTTCAACTTTAGCTACCTACTAAAATGGATGTAAATGAAGGCTTCTTCCATATTTAGACAAAATTTGAATGTTTTTCTTTTTGTTCATGTGAAGTTATTTATCATTTTATCTTGATTTTTTTTGGCTAACTTCAAAATGTATCTCTGCAAACAGTGTGCATGCGACTTCCACTGCCAACATTAATATTAGCTTGGAGATGCCCCCTTGGTTCATTACTCTTTTCGGCGTCTGCCTTTTCAGCGCAGTCAGTAAGCTCTTCAGGAATCCTAAACAGCTTACATGGTATTGCTGCTGAAATGTATTCCATTAGTTTTGCCAGAAATATCTTCAAAGTGACAATGAGGACATAAGTCTAGTTTTACTCTTCTTTGTCCAATTTTGACTTTTATTTTAATTTATTTCAGGGCAATGATGGCAACATCACACAATGATCACTTAGAAGCAGGGTCAGTTTTGGGGGCACACAAAGTACCAATCAGAATACAGGAAGCCAACCTGAAAGCTCTGTTTGTGATTCTGCATGTTAATAAATGATACATTACTACCAGCAGTTTTGCTGCTAGAACTTGAGACCACAGAACTGAAACCTTCTTGAACTAGCTTTGTATGCACATCTAAATATCCTAGCAAATTCACGTTCCTGCTGAAAACCACTCTGATATTGCTGTATCTTACTTGTAAACCTCTTGTGGAGACAAAAACTTAGCCTTACGCACTTAAAATGATATGATAATGTTATAGCTGTTTAACAAAAGTTTAGGGAAATGCAGAAAGTTTAAGATTAGTATCTATTCATGGTAAACTAATTGAAAACCTTAGTGAGGAAAGTGCGATTATAACTGTAAACATTTTCCTGTTTTACGTGAACGTTGCTGTTACCCTTCACAAAAGACTTGCTTGTTGAAGAGCCAAGTATTCTGCAGCTTTAAATACAAATTTAGCAATTTCAAACAGATTTGCCTAAAAATTGAGTCCTGCAAAGATTCAATGACAACTTGTTGGGAACCATGTAAACTAACTACAACCGAGTTACATCTGAGAACCCATTACCAGCAATGACATGGAAAGGAGTAATTATTATGCCTGCCACATTCAGTGACTTTTGATAGTAATAATTTATTGTAGTTCAATCACAGCTGACTTTCAGTGATGGATACACATTGGGAGAAAATAGCTGAAGTTGTTAAACAATGGTTGTCCATTCAACTACTGATCAATTTGAAGAATGGGTTTTGTAACTTGAAAACAGAACTTTTTAGCTTTCTTTGGAGATATGTTTTTTGGCCTCCATCTCCTCCTGTGATCTCCACCCCAATACCAAAAATAAATAGAAAGCATTTTATTGGAAAGTCGTAGTTGCTCTGCCAAGAAAACATCCTCCTGTACATGATCATGATAAAGTAATAAAAACTGTATTTCTGACTCTGAAGTATCTTTGATTGATTTACAGTGAAATCATTGTTCCCAAAAGGGTACGTTTTAATGATAAGTAAAGCAGAAAATAGAGAAATAAAGCTTTAAACCTATATAGCTGTCATTACAGTAGACTTCTGTTGTACTACCTTCCATTCTGAGAAGAAATTCACAAGCATCCTTCTCAGAGCTCTCAGTACCATCTAAAAAAAAATACAGTAATAGATGATAAAAATACATTTTAAATGCTTACTTATTGGCATTTTTTCACTATTCTGCTGCCATAAAATGAAAATAAATCCAGGTTATACAGTCAAGAGAGTTTATATAACTCTTCAGACTGCTGTTTGTCATCCAGCATGTATTCAATGGATACAAAGACTGACATATGTCTCATTAAACTTTGTTGTGGGTGGAGAAAACAATTTGCTCTGTAATGTAAACCGACAAAATTTAAATTCAGTCCAACCCATTCCTGCACTGAGCTGCTTGGTAATCATAGTGCAATACCGCTGTTGTTCAGAGATAAGGAATGGCTGAGATGCAAAATCTAGATAGCGATTCCAATCAGAGCCTCACTTTACAATTGGGAAGGGTAATCTAATTAAGATGGGGGAAATGGCTGCTATCATTGTGACCAGACAAGCTGGGCACAGTTTGCATTCCGTGGAGGTTTTGTTACATGTCGGTCCGGAGGCCCGAGGAGCATGTGTGCGTGTGCCACCCTGCCGAAAACTGACCCTCCCCGGAGCGCCGTCTTCATCCGTCAGCGGGGGACTGAAGCTCACAGCTGCTACCTCGATCCCTGCCTGTCTTTCCTCTCCTTCTCTGTGGAGGACATACAACAGGGGAGGGAGTGGCCAGGGTGGCCTTCATTCATGAATGACAAAAAGGACAAATTGAGAGAGGGGGTTGGGGGGGAAAAATGTGTGTGCGTATATATATATATATATCAGGCAACAAAAAAATGGAGCCGACATACTTGTTTACATTTGTTTTGCTGTATGAGATAACCAACAAAAACAGCAAGCTGTGGAAATTTATTTTGCTTTTCCCACAACTACAATATAAAGACCAGCCTTCAGCTGGTGATGTGTTGATAGGTTGGTAGCAATTGATTTGTTTAGCTATTGATCTGTTTTGTCTATTTCGACTCAGTGCTTTCTGCAGCCTCCATTCCTTTTCCCAGTAAACCGCCCCTAAGAGACCCTTTTCTTCCTGAAATGAGACGTGGCCATCTCACAGGGATGGTGCACACCACATTACCTCCAGTGTGATGCTGGCGTCGACCTTCAGTGCTACATTCACAGAACTCTTGGCGGGATGCCGCTGCAGCAAGATGAGAAATTTTCCAGTTTTCTGCAGACACGCTACCATATGCCATGTGTGACCTGTCTCCTTGTAACAGATGAGATCCTAAGTGCTGATGCTGGTGTTGTTCTGTGGGGAGTAAGATAAATAAGTAAATAGATTATAGAGGGAACTGGTGAAAAGGAGAGAAAAGCAAAATGCGGTCAACACACACCCATTGAGTGCAGATGTGTGACGCTGTGATGTGTGAAGATATTGCAGGCTATTATAAGCGTGGTCCCCTTTATTTTATCACCTCACAGCAGAGCTCCGGAGCGTTTCTCCAGCATCGCTCCAAGGCACAGCCGGACCGGCCACACTCCCTTTTTGCCTCCACGAAGGAGCTTTTATCGTTCAATTTGCATTTTCCTCTTTTATGTCCTCCCTTGCGTAATTGGTTTTCGCACTCATCGTCTTGCAAAGGGGGTTTTTGTTCACAGTTCAGATGCGAGGTGTCGTGTGATAGCCGCGATGTCGCTGTCAATGCAATCTTGTTTGCGGAACGGGGCCTGGGTCCAGTTTCATCCAACATGAAAAGTGCAAACCTGTCTCAGGCAAAACTCTTGTGACATGCTGCCAAAGGACCAGCGTTGGTTTGATTAAAGAGTCTCATCGGCTCACTCCGTTAAGATGCGAGTCCCAAGTGCACAATGTGGAATCCCATTTATGAGCCTTTGAATGTCCCATCAAAACAGTTTTCCCATGCTGTCATTATTTACTGATGCAGTCAAATTCACATTTGTGGGCAAAGTTCAAGCTTTTCTATGACGAAAGCCTGTCTCTGTGGAGCTGATCTTGTCAGAGGCTAAGAGCAGTAGTTTTGAAAGTCCTGTGCGCCTGCCATGGGCGATTTCGTGGAAAGTATGCTGGGCTGCCTGCACAGGAAACCAAAGCCCTTCCTTCTTAAACCCCTTAAACAATATCAGCCTGGTATTCTGTGCCACTGACTGTTACCTTCTCCTCTCCGAGAGGCAGCCTCCCCCTACTGATGTAATGGAGGTTGTCTTCTCAAGGTATTGTCATGATTAATGCAGCTCTTCTTCCCCTTTTGGTTGCAGGATCTCTGCGAGCGCTTCTCTCTCGTATTCCCCGGCTGCATATAGCTTCCTTCCATCTCCCCTGCTTTTTCTCAGAACCTGTCATTATGTAAGCACAGGAGTTGGTGGTTCAGGTAGCGTAGAGGCTGGTGCCCCAGGGCCCCTGCCACCTCATCTTGGTTACGCTTAGAGGGACATGACAAATTACTGCTCACACGCCATTGGGCAAGAGCTCGCCAAGAAAGACACATTGGAGGTGGAAATGGGGGGAAGAGCGGGACACTGGAGAACCTCGGAGCAAAGATGGAGTAATAAAGAGTTTCCTGCTGAGCTTGGGGAAGGTCAAATGCATGAAATATGGTGACGCAAAGGTTTGGTAATAAGGATGTGTCACTATTGTGTTCAAGTGGGTCAGAAAAGGTCTTGGGGTGCAGACAAAAACAGATGTGTGACTATTAGAAGGAGATTGTTCATATTTTTCCCTTTTAAACAGTCTGCCAAGGAATTCTTTTTCTCCTTCAAGAAGGTGTTTCTGTTCATATGCCTCGTGATTAGAATATCCAATTACCCAGAATGCCACAAGTGCAACAAAAAGCAGGTCAAAGTCTGAGTAAATGTTTGAAGTGTTTTGATCAAATTACCTCAATTCAGGGATTCAGAGCAGGAGGACTGCTCCTAAGCTTGAGGATAAATCCGTCTAACAAGAGGCCAAATTAGCGCTAATGAGTCACTTGTTTTTCTCTGCTAAATGCAGAAGTTCACCCAAATCTTTGAGAAATGATTACGATTCAAACATTTCCTCTTTTGTTTTGTGTTTGTGATCACCGCTGTTATCTTCATAAAGCAGGAGAACAGGAGACTGATACCAAAGGAGATTATTATGGCTGCCAAATTGTGTTAATAAGTCAGTAAGATTTCTTCGAGCAAAATCCCTCCACAGGTACAAGTGATTTGGAGTGGGGATTTCTGAGGAGGCATGTGGGGGATGGAGGTGAAAACATGTTCATAGCACCTCAAGTCTCGAGGCCAGGCAGCGGCCTATGATTTAGTATGGAGTTTCCTTGCACGTTGAGGGTTATCAGGGGAAGGAGTAATGGCCAGGAGCTGGATATATTACAGTGGTGTTACCTAGTGAAGCAATGTTGCAAGGCCATACATAAATCATAGCAGCAAAGTGACTTGGACAAGCTGATGGCTGAAATGCTGCTGCCCGTATAGTCCCAATATCGACTTTTCCCCACGCTGCTCTCTTAAATCATGAAGTGCGGAATATAAATGGCCTAATTATTCCAGCAGAGAGAGAAATTAAAGGCATTCCTTTTTATTGGTTCTTCCGAACAGATGGTGGGACTGATCTTGCATCACCGAAGCACTGGGCGTTGCATTTTGATAATCCTATTTTGAGTTCCTGACTGGATTCCTTAGATGCGGATGTGACAGGTGGAGGAATTGACTTTAGCATTAGAAACCCCAATGACTCAGTCACAGCTCCCAGTGCCCCTGACAACACTTGGCCACGTGGCCTTTATGTTGAAAATGCATCACTCGAACTAAAAGGGGTTAGTGTTTTATTAATAATGATGCTATTCATAAAGCATGAAGTCA
The DNA here is from genome assembly GCA_900302745.1 of Parablennius parvicornis. Lineage (NCBI taxonomy): Eukaryota > Metazoa > Chordata > Actinopteri > Blenniiformes > Blenniidae > Parablennius > Parablennius parvicornis. Next base: position 11,666 of record OMNM01039335.1, on the reverse strand, counting down.
TCAGTCAGTGGTTGACTGTGTTAAACATGACGAGGAACAGCATTAAAATTAAAGGGCAGATTTGCTCTGCAGCTGCACATTTAAAGCGTGAATTCATAACATAGTTGTTAAATTCCTCCTTGACAAACCCTTGTGTTTCAAACCCAACGTTTGAAGTTTTCTCTGCACTGTTGGAGCACAAAGCCTTCAGGGCTGTTGGAACAAACAGGCTTCACTGCTGCCGTCCCATTCACCGCCACTGCAGCAGAGAAAAGTCTGAACTGCAGGGGGATCTGTTGATCTGATAAGAAATAGCAGTGCGGTTTACAAGTGCTCCTGAACGCTGCCTCGGTCGTTCAAAGAAGAGGGGACTCCAAACAGCTCATCTGAAATCCCTTTTCACACCCTTGGACCACTTTTCCTCCCCTAATTATCAATGCCAGCCCCCTTGCCCAGGAAAGCAAAAGACAGCTGTGAATGAGAGTGAGTCACACTCTCTTGAAATATAAGCTGCGAGGAGGCACGAGAAGCTCCGCGGGGCACGAAGTCACAGCGAGGGGGCTGTTGAGCTGAATTGGATTTCCCTTTATTTCACGACTGTGTGGTATAAATGAGGAGGGAGGGGTGAACGTGACCCTAAGTACGTGTTATTTGCATGTTTGTTTCACGTTTAAACTTTAATTAAACAGCTTTGTAACATTACCATTCGAGCACCTGCATGTTTCATTCCTTTGTTTCCTAGTGTTTGCCTTCTTTTCATTTTCCTGCCTGCTCTTTTCTGTTTGCTCTCATCTCAGCTTGTGTCTCTTTATTAATATTCCACCCTCAGATCTTTCATTTTCCAGTCAGATGGACGCATGAAACAGATGTGTTGGAAGTTGTTTTTTTTCCCCACTTTTACAAAGCACATAAGGACAATTATTATTATGACTAACTCCACCGATGTGTCTCTGCAAAGTTCCATTGTCAGTCAATGTACAGTCCCTCTGTGCTCGCTCACTGGGGAAGTAAGGCTGTTACTAACCAGCTCTGCTCACCACTGTCTGGCTGTGTCATTGGTCCTCACACTGGAGTATCATCCTGATTGTGCAGCATCGCTTCAGGCTACAACTCGCAGAATAAAATAGCATCACGTGAAACACCCTTGAATGATGACAACCCTCTCCGAGCTGTAAAAGCAAAGGTTGAGATCCAGAAATAGTCTTGTAAGGTATCCTGCTTTCCTGCTTCTTTTTGAAGGCATGACTGTTTTCAGAAGATAAAGAGAGAAGGTGTTTCTTTTTTTTTTTTTTTTTACAGAAGTCAGAGCATGTGGATGTATACGTTCTTTAATGTTAAAAGATCTGAGCAGCAGGAAGTGAGGCTCTGCTGTGTCTGCCACCATCATTCCAACAGCGAGTCACGTCAGCTTGGAGCTGATGCAGAAAAGATGGAGAATCAGATGATTGGATGGAGCTGAGTACCCCACCAGTTATCCTCTACTGTAGTTCGGGGGTCGGGGGGGCACGGCAGATGGACCCTGAGATAGATACAAAGAATTGTAAAGTTAAAACATTTTTTTAAAGGCACTGGTTGTGTAATTATTTAAAACATGAGCAGCACTGTAATGATAGCAGCTAAAGTGTGTAACTTCTGTAATTCCTCTGAGCGGTCCAATCCAACAGACTGCAATTTGATATGCTGGAGGTCAAATTGCAGCAGGAGTTCTTCATCGTCATTAAAGAAATGCACTGTACATCACAGTGTCAAAGAAAATTGGCAGACGGCCTTAATGTCATGGCTGAATCGTTGTTTCTTTAGACTTTCAACCCTTTTTTTTACCTTTATTCTCACCCTGTTTATGCTGAGTAGATTTGGCATGCAGACTTCTCAATACAAAAACTCCTTCAAGCATCTATGATATCTACAAGTTTTACAAACTACCAGAAAACAGCAAAACAGCTTTGTTCCCAAATCGTTACAGGAACTCTTCAGCTTGCAGCCAGTAGCGCCGAAAACCTGCCAGATATTGAACATTGCAGTTGTGAGGTTCAAATAAATATTTTATTTTACTCATAAACGCAGACTTGTGCAGAAAAGTCCCATTTTGCTCTTGTGAACTATGAAAATGACTGTGAAGGTGACCTTCATGCTACACAACATTTACTCCATCTACTTTTCAAACCTGAGCACTCTTGCTAAGAGGACACTTTTCTCTGTCTCTCCTTAAATATTTTATCTTCAGAGGGAGCTGAACGCAGGCAGATGAAAATTAGGCGTAATCCCGCAGTCCAACGAGTCTCCCATGAGGCAGGAGGTGAGCCCTGTGGTTGATCACTCTGTTTGCTGCTCGTTGCTCCAGCGCTCGGGTGAAATGGTGGAGCCACATGAACAAAGACAGCAGGATGAATGGAGGTGCTCCACAGTGAGTCAGGCTTGTAGCTATTAAGAAACTCTGCGGTGATGCAGCAACAGTGAGAGGCTCAGTCTCTGTGGTCCATCGCACAGGTGTTACTGTGGCAACTGGAACTGGCTCGCCAGCCCTCCACGCTGCGTCATCTTATTTTCTGCCTTTCCTCCCTCTCTTTCATCCCAGCATGTTGATCTTTCTCTCTCTCTCTCTAACTCACAATGTCCAGCCTTACCATTTGTCAGACAAGCTTTTCTCCACACTTAGCATTCTCCTCTCTCCTCACACCCACCTGACACTTTAGGCCCCGTTTACGTTTTCAAGAGAAAACTTTTCGAAAATGCTCCATCTCCATAGAAATGGGGGGAAAATGTGACGTTTCTAAAAACGTTTCGACTCCATGTAGACGGGGGAAATGCCGCTACTGCGCATACGCACTAGGGCCATAGTAATTGTTCTGCACACACGTGAGTGCATCAACAGTAACAAAGATGGCGGCCTCCATAGTGTCATGACTCACAGTCCATATTCTCCAGTGACTTGTAGTCACCTGTAATAGCAATTCAAATTGGCCATTTGTCCATACGAATGTCCGTATACTCGTCATGGTTAATGTTTATAGCATTTTGTTCTCTACATGCTTGTTTATGGTTTCATTACAAAAACTAGCAGCAGCACACACTAGTGGCCCAACATGAAAATGACTTCATTTTCAATGTTGCCGTGTAAGCGCGTCGGCCCTATATTCACACGCTCACAGTGAACTCATTCATGTCTGTGTGTGTGCAGGTGGACGTTGGAGTGGTCCGCTTTACTCCTCTGGCCCAGCCTCAGATTCAACAGCCTTTCCAGCTGGTGGAGAAAGTGGTCAGGAACATTTTCCAGTTCCGCAGGAAGCACTGCCACAGAGGAGTCGAGTAAGTTCACGTCTCCACGCGGCTTCTCAGTTCCTTTCCCTCCTTCACTTTTTAATCCCCGTCCCTCCCTCATCTCTTATTCTCTCTCTACATTTTTCAACCCGCTTCCTGACATCGCTCGTCTTCATCTCCCCATTGATTAGAATGTCTTCAGATTGTCTTTTCCTTTCTTGCGCACGCCGCTCTGACAAATGAGTCTTGGGAGGCTTTGTGTTAACCGAACCCTCCCGAACAGCAACTTCACAGCTCTGCTCCACGACGTCAGCAACAAGCAGCCCACACGCCCACTCGCACGCTGCCCATCGCCCCCGTGCCTGCTCGGGAAGAGCACGTAGGCCCGCATGACAAAAGAACGCTGGCTGCGTGAAAGAGAGCAGCAATTATGACTCATTGAGGTGGCAGAGGAAGACGAGGCAGCAGATTTTTATGTAACTGCAGTGGGTTGGCGATGGCGGCGGCACCAAAGTGGAGAGGAGGCACCTAAAAAACATCCAGGCCGCAGCGTGTGTGGAATTGGCTGTTGCACACCAACCTGCAGAGGAGGAAGCAAGGAGCACATCTCAGGCAGGGGAAAGGCTCTTTAAAAATAAATGGCTGCCTTTCCGTATTGAATGTGCTTGAGAGTTTTTTTTTTCAGGGGTGAGAGCAGGCTAAATGAATGAAAAATTGAAATTGAAATCCTGACTGCCCTCTTTAGGTGAGATGAGTTTGTGGCCGCGTGAGTTCTTGTGACAACTTGGCCGCATGGCGGGGTGGGGTGAATGAACAATTCATGAGCAGCTCTTTGTGTGATTTCAATTAACTTCACAGATTTCAAATAATTGCTGAGAGATAATTTCTTCCTGTTTGAACTTTTCTGACGCCATTAAACTTGCATGATCATTAAGATATCAAAGCAACCTGAATGTAGGAATCAGTGCTCTTATATCTCCTCTTATCTTCCCTCAGAAAGTTGTTCCCCGAGGCCCGTCGTGAGGAGCTGACACAGGAGATGATGCAGACGGCGGATGTGGACCCGATTCTCCGGCCCACGGAACTCCGCATTCCTCAGATCAGAGCTTTAGCCGATGCCTACGCGCACCTCTGTAGCCAGGAGCCCGGGCTGCTCGACTACGAGTTCAGAGAAGAGCTCAGACTAAAGCATCTCACGAGGAAAAGCAGCACTCCGATCGACGCACCAAGCCAGAAGAAACCAAGAGAAGATTGCTAACAGCTTCTTTCAGCGCAGGAGGACAACAAACTGCTCTTAGTCCGGACTTGTCCACCTTACATTAACATGCATTTTTAAAGTATCTCCCCCTACACCCGTGGAGCAGTCGGTGAAAACGAGAGCCACGAGGCAAATCAAAATTTTAAAAAACTCTGAGCTCCAAAACCGCTTTCCAGGATGCATGAATGTGCTGCAGAATCATGTGTATCTGGGGAGGAGACAGTAAGTAACCAAGTTTCCCGCAGTTGCTCTTTAAGCGCTAAATATCTCTTTATGTCCCAATTCTTCCCTCCTATCCATCTCACATAACACTGTGTCCTGCGGGAGCTGGAAAATAACGCTGGGAAGGTTTTTCAAGCGATTTAAAGAAAGAGAACAACATGGCAGCTTGATATCGAGGCCATTTTTCTCCTCGCGGTGTGTGTTGTCGTCACTGGGGACTCGGAGCTCAGAGGGACGAAGAAAGCGATGTGCATTTCTCGACTGATTGCAAACTCCTGGTTTACCCAAAGAGAAGAACTCCTATTAAAATTATTCTTCTTGGTTGTAAAAATGAAAAAAAAACCTTTCTGTTGCAATTTTTTTTGTCTTGATGTTTGCGTGTGATCTGTGTGTTTGCTTTCCTCTGATCATCTTCTAAACAAATTAAGTTTTGGCTGTTCAGCTGGCAGCCGACGCGATGAAGCCTTCTACTGACGCGTCAGGAGGCAGTTTGACTGACTTGTACTTGAGACCATGTTATTTAATAAAATCCTGGTTACAGCAGTTCATTTTTGAAGGCTCGAGCAGATTGTGGCCATCAGATTGTGGCCGCGCTGTTTCCTGCCAGCGCGGCAGATGGTACGCGCCGGTCCACTTGCCAGAGGCAGAATTCACTCAGTTCAGATGAAAGGTGGGCGATAATCTCCAACCACAACCAAGTGTCCACAGAACAAATCTGCACCAGTGAGTCTGCTCTATTATTCAGCCACCAGCTTAAAGAAACACAATATGGTTTTATTTGGCTTCATTTCTGCACGTGCAATGTGATTAGTGGAAGGAAATTATGTCACAGGGATCAAGAAAGTAATTCATTTATCATCGGCTTGTTTGGACTTCAAGATGTTTATGAGAATAAATGTAAATGAAACGGGACATATTGTCTGCAGTTTCTCTCTAAAGTGCTTTTTTTATTCTTATTCCCAATTACATTTGTGTCTTTGTGTGTTTCCTCACTTGTGTTGCTTTAATCAAATTGGAAATAAGCCTGGAGCGAGCCCCATTTGGCTTCTCATTAGCCTCTACATTCAATTCTACATGAAATATAGATTTAGGAGACAAACAAATCATCTGTTATCCTGTTTCTTAAAATCCTGTTTTTTATTTACATTTTATATACTGTACGAATCTTTTGGGAATAAGGGATGAATTTTTAAGCGCTAATATTCACACTTTTACATTTAGATTTGCCATTTCTTCCAGCTTGTGTAGCCTTAAGTATTACAAAGTTTAGATGTTAGTTGATACAGAAGAAACATAGGCTGGCATGAATGTGTGTGTCCCACATTAGTGATTCCTACCAGACGGTATGCAGAGAAATGTACATAATTTTTTTTTTTTTTTTTTACTTTATTAAAAATAAAAAACTGAGTTAGGAGTAATTAAACCATAAAAAAATAGAAAGCACTTTATATCGCAGTACATGGCACATAGTAGTTATTAAATGTACAAAGAAATGTATTTATTGATTTGATTTTTAGATTGTCTATTCACAAACAATTTTTGAATTGCTGTGTTTTTGAAAACTGAGGTAGCAAGGACACAGGTCTATAATTTAATATGTATTTGTATAGATTGGGACCACCTTAGTCATTTTCATCCTGTCAGGAAAAATACCAGTTTGAAATGATCTGTTGCATTGCATATATACATGAATGGCTTAAAGACACAGTCCATTACTTCTTTTATAAGTGCCATATCAATGGTATTATCGTCTGTAGACTTTTTGCTCTTAAACTTTCGGACCACTTCTAATACGTCACTCTCACACACTCCACCACGAAACATTGAATTGTTCTTGTTGAATGCAAAATCATAATTTTGGTCTACATCCCTTATTTTCTTTGCAAGATTTGGGCCAATATTTGCAAAAAAGTCGTTAAAAGCATTTGCAATTTCTTGAGTATTTTCAAAAACTGAATTAATGTTATTTATAAAATATGTTGGAAATTCAATTTTACTACTTTTTTTTTTAATTATATTATTGAGTACTCTCCAGGTTCCCCTTATGTTGTTTTTGTTTTTTAAAAGCAATTGATCATAGTAGTCTTTTTTCTGTAATCTCATAATTGATGTCAATTTTTTCTTATATTTTTACTTGTTCTCCTTCTCCTTTTGTCTTTGTGTGATGAATTCCCTATAGAGTCTATTTTTCTTTTTACAAGCTTTTTTTGACCCTTCGGTGAACCATGGTTTTCCCCTCTCTTTTGGATTGTGTCTGAGTTCTTTTAATGGACAATGGCGGTCGTAAAGCAACAAAAATGTATCTAAAAATGCAATATATGATTGATTGGTGTCGTCTACATAGACTTCCTGCCAATCATGATTCATAAGGTCCTTCTTGAATGCGATAATGGAATCTGGGGATTTTATTCCAATCAAATTATTTCTCTGTGTCTTTGTTCCTCTTTTTACCCTTGTAATTTCTAACACTGCAAAAACAGGTAAGTGATCACTCACATCAGTGACTAATAATCCAATTACTATTTTCATTTCTGTTTTTTTATTGTAAAAATATTATCAATCAGAGTTTCTGAATCTTTAGTTATTCTGCCAGGTTTTATAATTAATGGATGAAAACTCAAACTGAACATAATATTAACAAACTCTGATGTTTTCATATGATCCTTTGTTTTCAATAAATCAATGTTGAAGTCACCACAAATAAAAACATTCTTATAAAAGTTGTTTTCATATATTTCACAGATCTTATTCTTGAGCAGATCAATACATGACCCTGGCGTTCCAGCTAATTACCATGTTTTTCGATCTTTCGATCTCAATTTCAATGGTTATACATTCCATTAAATATCAATAGCCATGGTCATATTACCAATGAGTTTGTATTATAAAGCCTGCATCACAAAGAGGGCAACTCCTCCTCTTTTATTTCCTCGATTTTGCAAAAAAGTTTCATAACTTTCTAACCCATCCTGTAAATCTTTGTCAGTCAACCGAGTCTCAGAAATTGCTATTATTGTAAACTTGTGTTGAAGATAATCTTTAATTTTGGAGAAGTTACAGTACAGGCTCCTACTATTAAAGTGAATTCTCTTAAGTTTTTGGTGACATACTGATGAAAAGATCCATATTGTTAAGATGATCTGTATGAGTCATGACTTTAAAAATAAAGTTTAAAAAAAAAGGCAGATTACATGGTTTCAATTGTTCTTAAGTAATTACAAAGCTTTAATCAAATAAATACTCATTAGTAAAAGTACCCTGAAACTATATCTGTCACAGTAATGTGAGTAATTTATTATTAGATCATTGCAAATGCTGCAGTGAAGAGTTAAACTACCCTCTTTATAAATATAATCACCTGTAAATGTTTATTTAATCTGGTGCTAAATGTGAAACACCATGAAAATGCTGATTTTCGTTTCACAACTGCTGTTTAGTATGAAACATGTATTTAAATAAACCAGCGAGGAAAGAAGCAGTATAAATCAACATAAAGTGTCACTGTGCAATGTCTTGCTTCTTACACAGTGAGAACTCTCGCTTCTGTTATGTTGTCTGGAGAGGAGTCGCTCCACTGTTTTAGAGGTCATCTTCTTGCCTAAAATACTGCTTTCGATTCTTTTTTGCAAAAAAAAAAAAAAAAGCAGCAGAGAATAATGACCCTCAGCTTGCTACTCCTTGCAATTACTATGAATCATCTTTAGTGTGCTTTTGGCTCCATTAATCTGCTGCTGTGTGTCACTGCATGGTAACTTTATAAATCACACGGTCAAAACACAACTGTTGTTACCTCCAGTGTGTAGCTGTAACCGTCCTGACGCATTAACTCCCACTGATTTGTCGCACAGTATAAAATGCTCTTATATAACACCTCGACCGCTTACAAATAAGTTTCCTACATGATGCTCTTTCCAGCCTTTGGTTGTGCTCATTTTTTATGATGGGTTGACGCAAGGCCAAATTTACATGGAAACGAAGTAGTTTTCATGTTGGGCCACTAGTGAGTGCTGTTGCTTGTTTTTATAATGAAACCGCATACATTTGCAGAGAACACGTGGATGGACAGACAATGAAGTTGGATTGTTATCACAGTGACTTCCAACTACAAAACTATCAAGTCCGAGGAGAATGTGAACTGGGAGTCATGACACTCTGGAGGCAAACGTTGTTATCGTCCATCTACTAATGGGAGTAGCAGCGTTTTCAAAAAGTTGCAGTTTCAGTGGCTCAGAGCATCGTCGTCATGTGAATGAACACACAAAACACAATGGAAGTTTTACATTTCCTCTTCCAAACAGGGCTTTTGTACCAAGAGATAGTAGCTTTGGTTCCGTCGGTGCCTCATGATGGAATTTGGTGGGGTTTGGTGATTTGGTGATTCTTGTAACTTGTTGGGCTGACATAAAAAGGTCTGCCCAGGATCAGCAGGAAAGATTATGTTAGATTAAAAAAGCCACAAAACAAGTTTTATGTTTCAATTTATAACTACAATTAACTATGATCACTTTGTGTGTTTTTGTTTGGTGACATATTATGATGTGGTGCGTATTTTAGCTACACACATTTTACAACTTATACTATTTTCAAAGTGTGGTATAAAAGATTTTAAACATTAAAAAAAAAAAAAAAAATCACACATAACTTTGTGAAAGCTGTAGGCAGCCACAACAGACAAGCTGAAAACCACATGTTGTCACAGACAAAACTTCAAGCTCAGGAACTTTCTCCACCTTCATGTCATCTTAATCTGCTTGTAACCATCAACCATCTCTGAGCTTTGACTAAAATCCAAACTGAGACTCAACTGCATCCAATTACGTAGATTGAATGTGCACGACACTCTAATCACTGAAGTCTTCCTGCTGTGAGCAGCCTGCAGAGCGGAGTGCTCTGCGTCAGCCGGTGCATTGAATTGAAGTATTTTTCAGAAACAGCAAGAGTTTTTATATTGATCTGGAATTAGAGTAATGAATTTAAGAAAGAGCTGACTCATGAGTCTGCAACTTGTATGACCAAAAGAGCCTTTTTTGAAATTTCCCACCAAATCAAGTTTACCTGCAGCTGCAAAACACATTTGAACCTTTGAAATGAGCCAAAAGCAGCTTTTAAAGTTTCATATATACAGTAGTTTTGACACAAAACTGTAATTTATGTTGCATTTATGAAGTTTCAGTTTAGGATGAGAAACATTTAACCTTTTTGTACTGCAGAATTGAATAGAAATGAAAAAAAAAAATAATCCCAGAAAAATTCCTTTAAGGATTGTACCAAACAGAATATTTAGGGGCAAAAAAGTGTAATATCAAATAAGACAAGATAAACAACTGAAATAAAATATTAATATGTGACTATTATAAGCACAAAAAGAAATCAACAAAAACACAGCAATATATATATATATATATATCTATATATCTATATATCTATATATATATATATCTATATATCTATATATCTATATATCTATATATATATATATATATATAGATATAGATATATATAGATAGATATATTGATATAGTTTCAATTGAAAATGTGTTCAAATTTGGTTTACTGATCTTCTTCATTGCTCTTCCAATTGTCCATGTCTGACACGTGGAATAAAGTCAACAATGACCATGTTCAGGATTGACTGAATTCTGACCCATGTTGCAGCCGTCTGCCCTCTTCATAACATCACATTGTTCACATGGACGTTCTGCTGTTGTACTGAATCGGATGGTCATTACAGCTGATATTTAGTACAGAACATTAAGTGTTATACTAATTTCAAACAAGTGTTTTACTCTCATTAGTTCACAGCACTAATAACAGTCATGTTTCCTTGATCATTTGCTTGGTCTCCACCAGCACACCACTTACTGTATGATTAAATTAACACCAGTTTATCCTCCGAGGATCCTTGAGCAGCCACATTTATTACTTCTTTTCATATATGAGAAAATAAAACCTTTATCTCTTTCATACTAAAGTTTGTGGTTACATTCAGACACTACCTTCTAATCGTGGTAAATTAGGTTTAATTGTAAATTGAGATAATTTTTCAAAGATTATTACATTAAAAAAGGCAACTCAACTCATATGAAAAATTAAAATTCAATTTAAAAATATTTCAAAGCTGTTTTGCGTTTCCCAACTTTCTATTAAGTAGTGTACATGCATATATCCTTGTTTCTATCAATCCAACATGTTTCCTATAAAGGGTTAACACGCTCAGTTTGTGTATCTCTCATTGGTCGCTTTCAAAACATAAGTCTGAATTATTCCCACTTTGTACAATATTAATTAGATTTGAAGCCAAGTTGGTTGTCTTTAAGATCAAGAACTAAGAGTCAGAGATGTCTTCATATTCCCATCACGTGGAAAATGTAAACTCGATACGACAGCGAAAAGAAAGCGAGCACCCGGTGAAGCTTTTCTTCTCGTCTCTCTTCACACATCCATGCCCCACTTCTGTCAGAAAATTATTCATTCCATTGAGGACAAACCTTTCTCTTGGAAAGCCCGGATATAGAATTGTGTGTTTCTTATGACAGCTAATCAGGGAGCGTCCGTCAGCTCTCACCCAGAGACCAAATCCGAGATAAGACACTTTACCTCCCACCACTGCTTTTACCTGTCAATAGGAAAAATCAAGGATATGCAAAAACCTGAAGTGGCAGCCTTTGAAGGGCCGAGTTGAAAGCACAATTCCCCCGATGTCATTCACAGATAAAACTTTTATTTATAAAACAATTCCATGAGAATGGAGCGTTCACATTCATTGGTATGCTAGCATTTAAAGGCCTGGCGGAGTCGAGCTGAAAGAGGAGAGGATGCAGTAGTTCGTCTTTATTTCATTACCGTACCTCACTGTTGACTTTATGCAAAGGCAAACAACTCTTAAAAAAATATCAGCTGCATTTATTGCAAATTCCTGCCTTGATTCTCATCTGTACAGTGTCAAGTA
>OMNM01039334.1:0-19753 GCA_900302745.1 Parablennius parvicornis | reverse complement strand
GTACTTGCATTAATCTAACAATTAGACAGATGTTGTGTGGTGCACTGCTTTGTATTTTCAGTAGCAAAACAGAGGAGTCAGAAGCAGCATATTTGGAGACTTTAAAATAAAATAAATATTACCTTACATCAATTTAGAGCAATTTGCTTGATCTCTAAGGAATATTGACTCAATGCTGTCCCCTGGAGTACCAAAGTATGTTTACAGAAAACTTTCACACGGTCACTTTTAAAATTAATAGTATATGAACACTCAATCAAACCTTAAAGATACTTGTGAATTGTAATATTTTAATACCATAGTGCTTATTTGCTGGCTTTACCCTTCATCATTTATCTTTCAAGTGGTTTCAAGTGGTCACTGCTGGTGTTGCTCCAGTCAATAAGGTGGGCAACAATATGATATATCGACCATGTGGGGGCGCCAAAGGTCTTCCAACGTCTGAGACCCAGTTTACATAACTATGTGACAACAGAGCGGGTCCAATACAGATAATATAAAAGCGTTTGCTAATAGCAGATTAACCCCAAATCTGGTCGTATGTCCGTGTAAGTCTACAAAGATCGCAGTGTGTGTGCACTGTGTATCATCAGACAATAGAGAGAAGATAGCAGCTTAAAGCCCAGCTCACATGCAAGGGGAAATAAAATAAATAGCAGTCTTTTTAGATCTTCACCTCAGGACGGTGATGGGTGGTGATTTAATGCTTTGTATTGTATGAGATGATCAATTTGTAAAGCTTGTAGGGACGAGCATTAATCCATGAGGATCGAGGAAACATTGAGAAAGAAAGAGATAGGGAGGGGGCGGTGTGGGGGTGTATTGAGAGGGTCAGTTATTCACCACAGCAGTGTTTGAGTGTTTGTGTGTGTGTGTGTGTGTGTGTGTGTGTGCATGTGTGTGTGTGGCGACAGACCTGGAAACAATAGATAAGAAGAAAGGGAACCAGGAGGAGAAGCAGGAAGATAACCAGGGGAAGAACCAGGAGGAGAAGAAGGAGGATAACCAGGGGAAGAACCAAGAGGAGAAGCAGGAGGATAACCAGGAGACGAACCTTGAGAAGAAGCCAAACTTCGACTTTGAGAGGATAAAAGCAGATGAAGTGGAGGAAATGAGGCAATGCCTCAGAGAGAACCAGCAGCTTAAACTAGACCAACATCCAGGTAGGTGTGTAGAGGCCTTGTTGGAACAAAGCCACACTGGTTTTTCATCTCCACAGCAGGATTTAAAACAGTTACAAAGTGTAGATACAGGGAGGTGCATGTACACAGTGTGTACTGAAGGAATTCCAGTATTCCTGTCACTGCTGGTGGAACCCAGATATAAGTAGTGAGTCACATAAGGAGTCAAACATTAGACGGTTTATATCACAATCTATTTCCAACACTTCAGTCACAAAAGACAAAGCTTTTGTATTTTCTCTGTTATTAAGTGCGCTTCACAAATTTGAAAGAAGAGCATAACATAGAATGAGTGGTTCATTCTGTAGGAAATATGAGCATTGAACTGTTTGGTTGAGTTGAAAACATTCACTGAGATGCTGTCTGACTTGGTTTTTCTATTTGTCTCTGCAGCATCGACGCCGGACTGTCCTCTGATCCACTATGGCAAGAGACCCAGCTACTGTGCCAGCTCCTATCGGCTCATCAGGTCAAAGGTCACTGAGACTCGACCTATTGATGCTAGGGCCAGAGCCAGAAAACTACAGTGCATCTCCCTCCGTCGCAGGAAGTGATGGAATCAGTTACATTATCAGTCACATTAAACTCCTGTATTTCACAGGCCACAATGTCCATCCCTCCAAGTCTTCAAGATCATGAGATCAAGAGGAAAAAAAAAACCTGTCTAAAAACAGATTGATTAAGCAATCAGTCAATACTTAGATATTTTTTAACATTTAAATGAACACCAGGCTCTGTGGTTTGACATTGTTAGATATTAAACCATTATACTATTCTGCATGTTCAAAACTGTGACTGACTAATAAACAGAGATAGTTAAGTGTTTAACAATTATTTATTTAACAAACATTCTTACCACAAGGCAGCATCATACAGGATCTTGGCCATGCTTTCTCCCCACTTATGATGATCAAAATAGGAATTTCACAGAGGCACACAGACCTTTCTCCCATTCAGAACCTCCCTTTGACCCTCGGCCACACCAGCTAATCACACATGACTTCTATCCTCTCTGGTCATCCTGGTGCAGGCTCAAATTTCTCCATGGCAGCAGTGAGTTCTCCAAGGTTCATGAATATCTTACAAAATCCCTGCTAATTCAAAGCATTCTGAAGGCTGCAGCTCCGTGTGTCTCTAAATGGTGACTGAAAAAGCAGACTACTTAAGGATTTTAACTTAAAATTATTCAACAACAGACTCAATTTTCTTTCAAATGTATGTTGTGGATCCAGTGATCAATAAATTGATATAGGGTGGACAGTGATTATGCCACTTTCTGATAATAGCCTTTCTACGTGCAGTCAGCATAATTTGCATTATTTTTATTCTCATTGTTACTCCATCCATCAGGAGAAATATTGCTGAGACATATGACCAGGATGTTGTCTCCCAATAAGTTGATGACGGTTGTGGAATTCCTGCCAATGAGGAACAACAAGTGGGCAGTTCCAGAACATGAGATAATGGTTGGCTTTCTTTTCCCCTCACAGCCTCCAACAGCAGCTCACTCCTCCCTCATGTTTTGTTTTTACCAGTGAAATAAAAAATCAGTGGAAATTTTTCCAACAAAATTCTCTCCACATGTTGGAACAGGTTGACATCCATTGTATTTCACATTCCCTCCCATCACTCCAGTGAAATATTGAAGCTTCCTGCTTTTCCCCACTTTTCCTTTTTCATACCAAGTGTTTTCCATGTTTGATTTATATATGCTTTTATAAAGTTTGGAGATGCTGTTAGTGCAGGAGGCTGATTTAGCTGCTGATAGAGTAATTGTCAGGATTCTCGCATCTCCTGTTTCTACAGGTACGTTGATTTTCTTTTTGAATATATATGTAGAAGTCATTTGGTTTTGGTTTTTCTTTAGGAATTCAAGATGTTGGACTGAACCCTTTATGAGTAAAAGAATAATGAGTTGTAAGACCATGTTTTAAATTAATTATCATATTGGTTTGGTAGAAATTCAGTATCGTAAGTGTGGCACTGTGATTAAGGAAAACAAGTGCCCCCCCCCCCATTTTAGTTGCCCCCATTTTATTTTATTTGCATGGTTAAGTTCTCTTTATGTTGAGGATTATCATTTCAAGATCTTTTATAAGTAAATAGAGAGCAATATAAGTTTCACCAGGAGAGGGCGCTCGGTGAGTATCGGTGGCTGACAACCACAGAAGAAGCCAGTGCTGATGCGACAGGGCTGAGAGCGCACCAAGTGACTCCTGTTTGTCTGTTTTTCACAGGTAAGCTGGTCGGAAACAATAGTGAAGTAAAACCAACAGTGTTGTTATATTATGCGAACCTCGGATGGTGATTGATATCAAGTTAACAAGTGTGTTATTAGATTTAGGAGCGTGTTATAATAAGACCACATTGTGAAACAAACATGGCAGACGTGTATCCCGTAACCACGATCACAGTTATAAGCCACAGAATTGCTTTATGTCAGTGAAAGTTCATGGGAATATAAGTGCACTACTGATAGATGACTATAACATGGGTTGAAACATGGGTTTGTGGCCAGAACTTATGTAAAACTGAGTAAATGTGCCATATAATGAGGTGATTGTGTGGAACAGGAACTTCTGATCTCAGTAAATTAAAACAGCAGACATGAGGTACTTTATCAGTATTAATCCGAAGAGTAATCCTTATAAACACTACAAGAGTGTATTTTGAGTTCTTTCAGATATTTGTTTAAAGAATAGAATGTCTTTTGAGTTTGGTTGATTAGGAATGGTAATGTATGTGTATAACTGTAAATTGAGAATATTATGCAGAGAATTACTTTAGTATTTGTGTTTTAGTGTGCAAGTTTATTGTGTTTTGATTATTGTGACAACCACAGAAGAACCCAGTGCTGATGCGACAGGGCTGAGAGTGCTCCGAGTGACTCCTGTTTGTCTGTTTTTCACAGTACTGCACTAAATTTAAATACGTTACACGGGAGATGACTCGGCCCATCATATCATCTGTGTAACAATAATAATAATAATAATAATAATGATAATAAACATAGCAAAAACAATAGGGTCCCTGCCTTCCAGGCCGAGGCCCATAATAATAAACATTGCAAAAACAATAGGGTCCAGGCCTTCCAGGCCGAGGCCCCTAAAAAAATACTATAAAGTGTTTCTTTACTTAAGTTTTTTTCTTTGTTCAAAATTTCACACTGCATTCTCAGGATTGTGGCACTCATATAATTTCATACGGCTACAGCTCCGCACCCTAGAAATATGATTGGACAATGTGGGGGGAAAAAGGGTGTTTCATTTAAACTAAGACCAATTAAGTTCTCACGGTGTTGTTGAAATCTTGTCATTGGTCCAGGCAGGGCGCATCGCATCCCAGCACCTGAGTGATGTGAGCTGGACTTGTTCAGAAGTCCTGGAAGAGGTTTTATCTCAGTGGTTTCTTCACTTCTTGCTGTTCAGGCTGATTATTCAAGAAGACATGTGAACGACTCCTCTTAGATGACTAGTTTCCTGGTGTTACATGTCATGTCATCCTGATTTCCAGGCCAAACACTCCACACACACTTCGAGCTGTATGTGGGACACTTCTGGGAGAATGTGGAATTCAGGTTAAAGCAGAAAGACCGAGCAGGTAGAAAGTAAATTTGATGTACTAACAGTCTCATTAGGAACTGTTAGGTGATCATGATGTATCAGACAGTGATGAAACAGCATCTTGATGAGAGGCACTGTCTCTGAGCAGAGCTTTAATTCAGTCACATCAGGGACGCCAGCCTACCCGTCACACTCGTGACACTTCATGCAAATTTCATAAAGGAAAAAATAAGAACATTAAGAACGCTGTGGAGAAGATAACATTCATGTTTTCACACGTGAACAAATGCGGTTATGCTGAGACACACACACACGGCAATTTTGTCATTTTGTCAGGTTGCTCTTAAATTTACTCTAAAAACACATTAATTAAACTGACATTATCTGTTTGCATTACCAAGAATTATGTGGCATAAATGTGCAATGAACACTTATTTTTTTATAAAAACTGAACGTCAAGATAAAGATAGTTTCAATTGATCTTTCTTTGATGTACTTCTGTGCTCATTCAATCAGTGTCTCCCACATCATCTGTGCTACGATGCTTCATAACAACATATTTCTCTTCAAAACAAATCTTTCAATGAACAAAAAAAATGTTCAACCTTTGTTGAAACAAGTGTCCACGCTCTCCAGACTCCTGGATGGAGTCCAGTGGATTTTGGCATTCTTCCACCGCAGCGCAATAGCGAACCACACGCTGAAACGTCTGATAACTGACGAGGCCACAAGGTGGAACAGCAAGTATGTATGTATAACATATACATTTCTTATTACAATATATGATGCTGGAGATGTTCTTGGAGTAACAGCCTGCAATGTGTGCCACCTTACAACCTCCAGAAGAAAGAAAAGGATCGTTAGACCTCTGCACTCTCAATGCAGATTATACTATCAGTGTGTTAAAGCCAATGAAGTATCCAATGACGTCCCTCATTGCTCAAAATAAGTACACAGCTCCTCCAGGACAGGATTTTCCACCAAATGAAAATTTTCTGGAGCCGAAAACATGCCAGCTATCTGAAATTAAGAAAAAAAATTTTTTTTTTTTTAAACTGCTAAACATACGAAAATATAGGTTATTGTGTGAATGTAGAAGGCATTCACACTTTTGAGATCGAAATCTTAATTGTGTCAATGCAGAAGGCATTCACACTATTGAGATCCTTCTGAGAGTTTCATTTTATGGTTTTCCGTTTACATTTTTTGAGTTGTTATAACTCCTGCAAACATTAACCTATCTGAACCATTCAAATATCAAAATGTGCGTCTTTTTTAGGAAATTATTGCTGTGTTCTAGTTTTTTTTGTTTTGTTTTTTAAAATCTTTTCAACTTTTTGAAATATTTAAACTTTTGTGCAATTTTTTTCCCCCATGTAAACGGACGGGGAAATTTTCAACCTTTGTCAGAGTATAACTCCTTCAAACCTTGACCAATTTTAACCATTCAACTTTTAAACCATTCAAATTTATAAACGTTTTCTTAAACTTCTTTGAACTTTTTCAAATAATTTAAACATTTTAAATTATTTAAACTTTTTAAATTAGTTTTAACATGGAAGTGGATGGGAAAACCTTTCAACTTCCCTTCAAACTCCTTCAAATTTGAACCTCTTCGGGCTGGCCATACTTTCAGTGAGAGACTTGATTTAACTTTTAAAAGGTTGCAGCTCTTGTTCTCTATTCAAATGTGAAAATGGTTTTCACCTGTCGTACACCAATTTTAATCTGTGACACTTCCTGTCTGATGAAGTTTTCAGCCGGTTTTGGAATTTTACATGGTTGTAGTATGTGGAAGCTTAGAGTGGGGAGGTTTTTCTCAGAGTGAGAGACTCTCTCTTGTCGGCACGGCCACATTTCTTGCCCAATGTGTGCCCAATTTCCTCCCATAGACTCCAATGCATTTTTTTGCAGACATTTTCTCGCTAAAATCCAAAAGTTGAGCCGTATATCTCAACTCCTCACGGGGAGACGGAAGCATTTCAGGACACGAAAAGTTCACCGTGCGTCCAGGAACGTCTTCTGACGATCACAGTGAAGACATTTTTCCAACAGCATCTCACGGTTCTCGAACACGAAGCAGTAGTTCAGGAGGAGCAAAACACACTTGGAAGCTATAGAGCTGCAGGTCTGCCCCATACTGAGTTGCTGCTGATTGACAGCCAGGTGCTCCGTCTCCATGGAAACTCACACAGTTGCATGTAAATCTACCCGGCAACACCCAGTGCTTCCTTAATAGTTCTTTTTCATTACTTCTGGTACTTCACAATGAAAACATGTGGACATGTGATGTCATGGTTTACCAGGCACCATACACACACACACACACACACACACACACACACACACAGTTGAAAACAAAGTTTAAAAAAGTAACAGTCTTTAAAAGCTCTGTGCAGACCAAAGCAATGACAGAGAGACAGAATGGCAGGCAGGCAGAAAAAAGCATTACAGTTTTCCTGCTGCATTCACACAAGCATTTTCTTCCAGAAATTTCTAGTTATTAATTTTATTCCCCGCTTCTGTACTTTTTTTGTCACACTATAACTCCGGCAAACGCTGCACATCTAAATGTGTATCTCTTTGAGGACATTTCTGCAATGTTTTGACTTTTTGGGATCTTTTCAACTTTTCGAAATATTTCGATTTTCGTGTGGACTTTTTTCCTTATTTAAACGGATAGGAGCTTTGATCTTTGATGACGTCAAAGCAGATGAACGGTTTGATGTCCATGCTCCATTCGGAGCCACAGAGACCCAGATCAAAGCCAAGGAGACCCTGACTGCCTAACACCAAGTTTTTAAACTCTCTGGCATATCCGGTGTTTTCCTACTGCATTCACACATGCATTTTCTTCCAGAAATACAAACATGCTAGTTAAATTTTGTGCTGCCAATTGTAAGTTTGAGCTATACTATTTTTTCTTTTTCATAATTTTTCTGTTTTCCTTTTTTTTAATTTCCTATTATTTTTCCTTTTTGTCTTTTCTTTTTTCAGTTTTCTTTTTTCTTAGTATTTCATTTTTTTTTCTAGAGAAGAAAAACAGCTTTATTAGCAATTTTAATCTTTTTAGTTTGACCGTTCTTTCTGCTTAGTTTTACTTTTATTTTCTTCGTGTTTTAGCAAAATCCATCTATTGTGGTGTTTAAGCTGATTTTACCCTGGAGATGATGCAAATTTTGAAAATAAGTTTGGATTGCAAATAAAACAAAAATGAAAACAGAATGTTTACCTTCAAATAATACTCGAAAGGCTTTATTGAGCCGCTACAGAGGAGTTATAGAGTCACATGTGGCTGCAGAACCACAGGTTGAACAGCCCTGACAAAGGAGAGATTGGAGATCTAGAGGAGGGATTGATGTAATTTCACCAAGTTACATGTCAAACTTAAAATACTCATAACAATCATGACATCAATTGTAATATGTAAGTGGTCGTGTCATTACATCATTAGAAATGAGGGAAAGCAACTTCATGTTGATCTTGTTTTGTTGGTCTGTTCTGGAGATAGATAAGATTTGATAACAACCCGCACAAAACATGTGAAGGAGTTTCTTCCCACTATAATGTTGAGTGGGCAGCTTGATTTTTTCTCTTCATGTGAATCTGCTTTCAATCTGACAAGAGATCACTCAGAATGAACCGATGCAACTCGACGTCTCTCCGAGTGAGCAGGCGAGATGTAAGAAATGCTTACATCGTGTTTCTGACTGTTATGCCAAAGGCAGCAGAGCGACCCATTTACAGTCAACAGAACACCAGGCCTCATGCAGAAACACCTTGCTAACAGGCACACAGCACTTTGAAATGGAGATCGAACTCACGCACACAAGATTATGTTTAAAACAAAGAAATAGTCATCCAAATGCAATTTCCTTTTTTTTTCTCAATGGCCAGAATGAAAAACATTAAATAAAAAAAAAAAAAACCTGATAATTAAAAGTAGACTGAAATAAAAAAAAAAAAACTTTTTCAAACTTGTATCAGATGGTGCCAGGTGAATATTAACTGACCAGAGGATCAAAATGTGGTGGAGATGTGAACTTTATTAGTGAGCGTGTGATTTTCTTTTATTCTATCTTTTGTATTGTGAACGAGTCCTTTCAACCATGGAAATCCTTAAATATGTTGAAAATGTTCAGACAACAACAAGTAAGTACTGTGAATATCAAACAGTACATTAAAAGGTAAAATACTTTCATTGATAGTATCTGCAGTCAATAATATGATCATGTGTAGATGTTAATGAGGATTGTAGGAGCACAATGATCTTAATAAGATCAGATACTTGGAGGAATAAACCGTTTTCTCCTCTAAACCTAAACCTAACAAGGTTAAGATGCGTAAAACAGGTTCAAAAGGTTTTTCTTGAGGTGAAGACTCATGATGTTTGTTTTGGAAGGTTTCCGTGGTTACCTGGCAGCTAATCACTAATAATTACAGTAATAAAAATAGTATCCAATCCACTGTTCAATAAAAAGTAATTGATTTAGTTTGAAAGTGTATAATCATAAAATCACCAACAGTCAGAGGAGCATACTGGTGATATTGTCTGATTGAAGTTCTGTTACTATTAGAGCTGCTTGCTGAAGGGTGTAGACATGTGGTTTCAGGAGCCCGAAATCGATTTTTTTTTTTTTTAACACGGGTTCCAGAGTGGGGAAATTATAAAGCCCCAGCTCAGCTGGGGGCGTGTGTGAGGTGTGGATGGCAAAGATGATCTTCCGTGGAAAAACGATGACCTCGAACCGGGGCCATAGACCTATATAACTTGGGAGTTATGCAGTATACCGTAGATATACAGAAGACTATCGGCATGAGTCTACTTCTAAATTTCTATGTGCTTCGTGTCTTCTTCTGAATTTTTGGTGTATTTGGTGAGTCACGGCACCCCTAAAGGCCTGGTGTATGTACTACATGCCCTGAAGTCTCATGTTAAGCCATGTTCATAGTGACGTGTGGACGGAATTTCTTTTTTTTTTGACAAGGCCAGGGAGAAAAAAAGATAATTTTTCTTCATGTGGATGTGCCCTTATTCATTAAAAAGCAACAACACAGTTTTAACAGTGCGTGTAACCAGGCTGCAATTTCTCATAAAACTCAAGGGACCAACCCAGTCCCATCGCAGTTCATCAAATGGTCACAAAGCTTCATCTATTGCTTTGTGTTCAGTGACACATTTTGCCTCTTTTTTTTTTGTCACACAAGGAATTTCATACTAATACATTTCAATTGGATGTGAAGGAAAAACATCCCGACTCCCTGCTCATCATTCTAGGGAATTTTAAGAGCAAATCTAACCCACGAACTTCCTAAATACAGACAGCATATTAACTGCCCCACCAGGGGAGCTAACACACTGGACCACTGCTACACAGTATTAAAGGATTCCTATCGCTCTGTCCCACCTGCAGCTTTAGGACTCTCTGATCACGTTGATTCACCTCATTCCAACCTACAGGCAGAAGCCAAAAACTGCTAAGCCTGTAGTCAGGACTGTAAAGAGATGGACAGTGGGGTCAAAACATGAGTTACAGGCCTGCTTTGATTGCACTGTTTGGAGTGTTTTGTTGTTGTTGTTTTGTTGAAGCTGCATCAGAAAATCTTGATGAACTCCCTGACACTGTGACATCATATATCAGCTTCTGCGAAGATATGTGTGTGCATACCAGGACCATCTGCTTGTACAACCACAACAAGCGTCAGGCCAAGGAGGAAGCTTACAGGAGTGGAGACTGGGAACTCTTCAAGCAGGTCAGAAACAAACTGACGTGGCGATCAGTGTAGCTAAGAGGAGCTACACTAAAAAGCTAAAACAAAGCTTTGCTGTTAATGACCCCTCAGCAGTTTGGAAAGGCCTACGAGACGTCACCAACTATAGGAAATCCACCCTAGAGATAATGTGACATCATATTTGCAATCCCAACCTCACTTGCGCTGACTGGCTTTCTCTCTCTCTCTCTCCCTCTTCTCTCACGCTTTCTAGATAAATAGAAGGATGTCAAGTTGAAATGAATTAGATTGAAATTCATTATTTGATACACTAAAAATGGGGCAAACCGTGTCATTGAACAAAAATCTATAGATTCAGTGTTGTGACCGTTTAATGAGACTTGGTTGGAGGGATGGATGTTTCTGGAAACACAAGAGGGCAATTGGCAGCCCACAAGCAAAAACTGACCCATCTACAATGATATTTGGCCAGCCAGATGATTTAGAAAATTGGAGGCAGCTGATTGACGGAGGCAATAACCAGTTCCTACAAAACCAAAGGTCCTGTTCTGTCTGCATTTTAATCTCTTTTCCACCATCCCAGAAGTTGAGCTCACGTTCCGTCTAGTGATGGATTGTGAACAAATCTTTGTAAAGCCAGCTAGTTAGTTCACCAGTATCAGTCAGCTACTACCTCAGCCACTGGTGTCATCATACAATGTCATGCGTCCTCTTGTGTGTGCCATCGTTGACCAAAGCTCAGACACAAACTGGGGGCCACTGTCTCATGTATTATATGACGGGGTACCAAAACGTGAGACATAAGCAGAAAGGAATGCACGTGCCACATCCGCTGACGTCGTGGAGGTCAAAGGAACTGCCTCAGGCCACCTGGTGGTCCGATCCACCATCGTGAGCAGGTGAGAATAACCCTGTGAAGGAGGCTGAGGGCCTATCAAGTCCACATGCACATGATCAAACCGTGGCTGGAATAAAAAATGATTCAAGGGGCGACTTAATGTGCTTATGGATCTTAGCACGCTGACAGGCAACACATGCAGCAGCCCATTCCTTGACATCCCTGCGAAGGCCAGGCCAGACAAACTTGGCTCCGATCAGCTTCACCGACGCCCTCACTCCCGGGTGCAAGAGGGAATGTATAGAGTCAAAGACACGCCGGCGCCAGGAAACTGGAACAACAGGATGGGGGCCGACCCGTGGAGATGTCACAGAGGAGGGCAGGACCACCGTCAACCAAAACTGCATGCTCAAGCCTAAGGCCCATACCTGTAGACCTGAGAGCCAGGATGTCCGGATCTCCGGGCTGATCAGCAGCCATGGCGGAGAAATCCACCCCCAGATGCACAGGACACACAATCGCGTGTGACAGACAATCAGCGACCAAGTTTGCTTTACCAGCCACGTGCTGAATGTCAGTCGCAAACTCAGAGATGGATGCCAGGTGGCACTGCTGGTGAGCAGACCATTGCTCCGTCATCTTGGACATAGCAAATATCAGCGGTTTGTGATCCACACAAGCTGTGAATGAGTGGCCCTCCAGAAGGAAATGAAAATGACGGGTCGCGAGTTACAGTGCCAACAGCTCACAGTTAAAAATGCTATACTTGCACTCGCTGTCTCGCAGTTTGCGGCTAAAAAATGCAAGGGGCTGCCAAACCCCTGCCACCTGCTGTTCCACCACTGCACCCACTGCTGTGTCGGATGCATCAGTCATCAAAGAGATGAGTGCTGAAGGTGCAGGATGAGCCAAAAGGGCTGCATTAGCAAGGGCGGACTTGGCACCTTCAAATGCTTGGACATAAACTGACGTCCAGTCAACAGGTTCGCTGCTATTCTTCAGTCGCAGGGCCCCATAAAGGGGCTGCAGGATGGGGGCAGCACGAGGGAGGAAACGATTGTAAAAATTAACCATGCCCAAAAACTCCTGCAGCGCCTTCAACGAGGTAGGACCGGGAAAATCCGCCACTGCCTGCACTTTGGAAGGCAGGGGCACCTCGCCCTGGGACGAAATGCGATGACCCAAAAAATCAATCTCTGGCAGGCCAAACTGACAGATAGCTGGGTTTACAATCAGGCCATGTTCATCAAGGCGCTGAAAGACTTGTTTCAGGTGTGACAGGTGCTCTTCAGTTGATGAGCTGGCGCCAATATGTCGTCTAGATAGACAAACATGAAGGTCAGATCACGCAACACAGAGTCCATCAACCTCTGAAAAGTCTGTACTGCCTAAAGACATGCGCAGGAACTCAAAAAGTCCAAAAGGGGTAATCACCACAGTCTTGGGCACATCGGCTGCATGCACGGGAACCTGGTGATAACCGCGCACCAGGTCCACCTGCGAAAAAAACAGATGTGCCCGCCAAATGCACGGAAAAGTCCTGAATGTGCGGGACTGGATAGCGGTCATGCATGGTGATGTTGTTGAGGCGGCGGAAATCCCCACATGGCCGCAATGACCCATAAGTCTTATTTTTATTTATTTATTTATTTATTAGGGTCAGGGACGATGTAATCAACATAGTTACAGAAAACATTTGCAGCTGATGCGACACATTTAGAGCTTTTAGCTATTGCTTAGGCACCATGTTTGCCTCTATGCCAATCACTCCATAGTGGCAAACTCCCCTTTCTCAATAGATAAGTTTCTCCATATCTAAATGGCAAGCATGCGCAAAAAACCGGCGACACTGCGGTAGTGATGTAATGCTCCACCCCATGTTTAGCTGCTGCGGTTAAAAAAAACAGGCTGGGTCAGAGACGGAAATTCAGCCAGCAAACTTTCAAATGCATCACCCGAAACTTAAAATTTTGCTTGAGTTAACGACCCAGATCCCCTGGTGTGACAAGGAAAGGTAGCAAAAGTCACTGCATCAATCTACCAGCGGTTCACCACATCCACAAACAGCCCTTTAGCACACAGAAAGTCAGCGCAGATAATCGGAACAGTAGCGGAGGCGATCACAAAGTCCCACTCGAAATCGCGTCCGTGGAAACGTACAGTCACCGATCGTGTTCCATGTGATGAGATGGGGGAACCATTGGGTCAACAGCGGTCCGCTGTCCCTGGTTGTCGTGTAAATGGCAGTCGGAGGGAGTAAGCTCAGCTGTGAGCCAGAGTCCACTAGAGTCCCTGATGAAAAGCAGCTCACCTCGTCCACCAGCGTGAACAGCTGCCACTCCGCGCTGGCTCTGCAGTTTTTCCGGTGCCTCGGACGTCCACGGAGGGAAGCAGAGTCGAGCCCTGGCGCCAAAACGCTGATGACAGGAACACAGCATGGTACCGCGTCGTCCCTGGGCCGCCGCTCCAGCCACCACCGCCGGGTCTGCATCCTCCGCCGTCAGCTGCCGGAGCTCCGACGTCACGCTCTGCACAGCAAAGCGCTACTTAGCCAGCAGAATTCCGTCGGCTTGTTCCCTTAAACCGCGGTATTTAGCCGCGGCTAAACAAGCCGAGTTAGCCAGGGCCATGCGCAATGGCGGCGGGAGCTCGCCCAGGAATATGTGCGGGAACAGGAATCCACCTTCATCCTAGTCCAACAACAACAGCATATCGCCCATAAGGTTCACAGCCAAGCCGTCACCCAAACCAGGCAGGCAAAGGAGCCTGTCTGCCCTCTCTGCGGCAGACAGACTGTACCTCCAGAGCAGAAACTGCTTGAGAGTAGTAAATTTTCCTCGCTGCGGTGGTGCGCGCAACAGCTGCATGGTGCGTCGTGTGGACTACTGGTCCAAAGCGGCAACAACCAAGTAATATTTGAGTTCATCCTCGGTTAATCCACTTAGGCGGAACAACGCCTCAATGTGCTCGAACCATGACGCTGAGTTGCTCTGCCAAAAGTCAGGAAGCCTCAAAATCGTGGTGAAAACTGCCGGCTGCTGAGTGTGAGGAGATACTGACGAAGCTGAGTTGCAGTCTTTTGCATCCTCGAACATGTTCAAAACAGGGTCACCTATGTGACAGGATAAAGAAAACTCCGGAATTGAAGGTCAATGAGTCTTTATTGACACTCCGACACAACTAACTAGAAAACACCATAAACCGCTGCAAGCAGGAATACTTAGAACACGCCCCCCCCATCCCACAGTCCTCTGGGTGAGAGACCCACCTCCTAGTTTACCAAAATTGCAAAAAATAATCCTGAATCCTGCCATGAAAGTTGTAACAAGTGCAGGTGAATTGGATCGGATCTCCAACGTGAAAATAAATCCGCAAACAAATTTCTCTTGTCCTTTAGCCATTGTAGATTGACAAAACCGCCATTAAATTAACACATCTGTATTTTTGTTTGTGCAGCTTGCTTCAGATACAATCAGAAGGCTTGAAAACAAAACTTCACCCTAGAAGGCCCTGGGTACGTCCGATTTGTCCCACCTATCTCCTTATCTGTCGACTTTCATTTAATCCCGGGGATGACGTCACGGGTTTAAGAAAAGGCATTAGGAGGCTTTCTAAAGGAGTGAAAGGCGATCAAGTTAGTGTGGCAGGCGGACAGCATTTTAACACAGTGACGTCCTAATAATCCGGCGACGGTGCAAGTCAGTGACATCTGCCGTGGGGGAAAGAACTACAACTTTCCAAAAATGGACTACTAAAAGCGCATTCCTATCACTTTCCCCTGTCACTCAAACCGCTAATATAAACTCAAATCACAAAGTTTTAATGTAAATCAAAGGAAAAGAGGCTGCCAGGCTACAAGGACCTAAAGTGAAACTAAAAGAACATTACATTGGGAATGGCTGCATACCTCAGCTTCCTCTCAGAAATCAACATTATTCCAAAATGAGCGGGGGAAGCTCACGGTTTCGGACAGCCGCAGAGCTGTGACGGCTGCCGGGTGGGGAGTGGGGGTGTTTGAACGTAAAAAACTGGCGCCGCCACTACACAAATGTACAACTGCACAATGCTCCTCGGTGAATGAAATGTGTTGAATAAAGCCTAATGTGGCCAAAAATGTCTCTGATCCCTTTTTTCTTGAATGACAGAGTTTCTGTTTCATGTCAATTATGTGCTAATATCTGATACTATATATCATATCATAAGAACCAACACACACATCACTAAACAACTGACATGTAGACTTTACTGTGTTGGCTTTAAAACATCCAGAACATTCCTAGTTGGATCTGGTTTTAGATGATTTAAAGTTGTTCAAGGTGGATTATTGCTTTGATAACTTATGATCTGCCTTTCTCTGAACGCTCGGATGAGCGGGTCCCTATAAATGTTGTCCCTGCAAGTGGTTCCTATGCTAAAGGAGGATCTAAAGGAGGCAAAGAGTCTCCTTTCCTTTGCTTATTGAGTATTCAGACAGCACTTATCATGGCCGTGGCTTAAAACACTTCTGGCGTTAAGTGAAAGTCGATAGATAAGGAGATAGGAGGGACTTTTCGGACATACCCCGAGTCACCAGCTCAATATCTGATTGGTTAAAGCATCCGCTTGACTGACGCTTACTATATACTGCAGAGGCCTGCAAAACTGAAGGACTTAGGTAGATTTCTTTACCCGGCAACAGGTGATGCTGAAATGTGATTGGTTAAAAGCTTTAATATGGATATGCACGTCTGGAAGCAGCGCAGCTGGGGGGGGGAAGCTATTAGATCAAGCGAACAGTCCGGTTGGAATTATTAAATAAGTATTCATGGACAAAATATAATAACCATCAGTCTGTGATTCAGATATTTTTCTTAGGCCTTATATACACAGAACATAATTTACAGTCCGTCTTACTTTTGACATTGTCATTTATATTTAAGAATCTTCAAATGGTTCGTGCTCCCAGGTTGCAACCGGGAGATTTTTCCGAGTAAGGACACAAGTACTTCATGCAGTATCGGAGCCGATATCAGATACTGGTATTAGTATCAGTGCATCTCTAGTTCAGACTCTATTCAACTCTTCCTCAGACAAGGCTGCTTTAAAGAGTTTTCATTGCAGAAGCTTCAGTTCCTTGACCTTTGGGTTTGAACGATGTGGTGCAGGCCGGAAATGAGCATGGAGTAATTCATTCCTCTAACATCTTCTGTGAATTGTCTTTGTTTTAGCTTGCAGCGGTCATGAGTGCAGTCACAGGCACTCGTTGGCTTGTTGGTAAAGGTGAGGAGTGCACCAAGGTCCTGAAGGCCTGCAGCAACTGATGAGTCATTCACTCACAGTTTGTTCTGCGGCTCATGTCTCACATTCTCCAGGATACACAACATAAGAAAACTCCCTCTTTATTGCAATGTGAGACCTAAAGTCAGGTGACACATCTGATTTCAGATGATTTGAAAGTGACTGATGGAAGTGTAAGTAACAGACTACACATGCATTTCACAACAAGTGTGCTTCTGAGGAAAATGTGGTTCTAACTGTTGTGTTAAGAGAGAAAAGTTTAAGTGACTTTTATGAAGATGGGACTCAGATATATTAGAGCAGGTTGTATGGTCATATACAAGAACATTTCATGTCAAATGTCCTGGAAAACTTTGATGATGCTCCAATAAAATACAAGTACATCCTGACAATGCTCACATTCTGAACACATTTTTTTTAAATCCACATATTCTACTGTTGGAATAAAGTCTGTCTCTTCTCATATTTCCACAAACACATAGTAAAGCTTGATTGCTAAAGTTATATGGTTAGCAATAAGGTGGCTGAAATGTACAGCTGTTCTTCTGATCTCTCACCAAGAGTCTCAGTTTTCAGTTTCAGAGTTGAGTGAAGATTTCAACAATTTAATCGCAACAGAAAAAATAGAAAAAGAACAGGGTTATTTTCAAAAGTGTCTTTTTTCATATATAATAAATAACCCGACGAGGACTAAGTGAAATCATGTATCATCGTTTGCAGGTACACAAGAGTAAGACATACAGTAAATTATCCATCCATCCATCTTCTGTTCCACTTGTCCATTTGTGGTCACAGGGAGCTGGATCTGAGCCCAGCGTACTGTGGGTGAGGACAGGCCTAGATAGGTTGCTAGTCTGTCACAGTGAACACACAAAAGCTGCGGTCCCACTGTACTTTTTGTGCCAGAACAGGGATGGAAAAAAACACAACCACCGGCTATGATTTTTCGTCACCCCTCCATTGAGGCACCTCGCACTGAGGAACGGGTCTATGAGGAGGAACAACAACCAGCCATCAGCTACACAAAGTACAGAAGTTTCTCTCAGTAAGAGGAGATTCAGCAGGAGCTGGTTTATGCTGTGTCACAGAGAACAGAGGCCAATGGCTTTACTCGAACAGATGCAGGGCTCGCCTGCCTACATCTTAGTCATGCTTTCTGCAGTGGGACCGGGCATCAGAGTTGTCCCCGGGTGCGATTTGCTATACCATACCCTCCTGCCACAGCTATATAGAGTTCATTATTGTCAGACAAACAACCACACGCATCACATTCACATCTAGGGGCAATTTTGTGTACATATGTGCATATATGGATGTTTTTGGATTTCTTGGAGGAAGCCAGAGCCCCCGGAGGAAACCCACACCCACGTGGGGAGAACATGGCAACTAAATGCCCAAGGTCATACTTGAACCCACAACCTTCTGGCTGAGAGGTGAGAGTGCTAAGTAATGTACCACTGTAAACCAGAATATGGAGAGGAAGATAAAGATAGTTGGCATAACACCAGCAACTTAATTACGAGAGACATTTGGACCAGCAGAGTTAGAACGATGTCGCTCAGTAGTTTAACTGCTCAGCATGGAACTCCGAGCTGTGCTTCCTGTGACATGCAAAAGAGTTTCAGGGCTCACACACCAGCGATGCTACATGCTAAACATGATTACAGTCTGACTGATACACTCGTTAACAGCTTGGTCCCTCGTCTACAGTCTACAGTACACATACTGCAGTGTGTAGATACTGTGGACGCTACACACTGTAGTGTCTACAGTATCTGCATTACGGTCTGCAGTGTATACTGCAGTGAGTGAGAAGTGAAAAGACCATTAGAGGTCTTATAAAACCACCTCCCCAAAGTCAATTTATACAATAACAGGTATGAACAGGTAAGTCAATGTTTTAAATATATATACATACATACATACACATAACACAATGTGAAAGATTACTTGAGTATTAACATTCTATTTAGCTGTCTTTTAAAAGAGTGAAAAGTGGATATAGTCTTTAGAGCAAGAGATAAATTATTCCAGAGGGAAGGCCCTCTATATTTGAGTGTATTTTGTCTGGCCGTTCTACAGAAGGGAAGATGCAAATCTCTGCAATGCCTGATAGAGTAGGCATGAACATCAGAAGTATATGTGGAAAAATTGCTACAAGCTCTGGGCATAACATTGGACATATGCACATATTTATACATAAAAATACAAACGCAATAGATATTAACATCATATATTGACAAAACATTGCATTTCCTGAACAGAGGAGCAGATGAGGACAATCTGTTTTTTTAAATTCATAATTCTTGGAATTTTTTTTAATAAATCAATTGTTATTCAGATAAGTATGGCATGTAGCATCCCAAATCATATAACAGTAATATAGCAGGATGAAGTTTTCACTGTCCTCCCTGCTCTCTCTCCCTCATGGCTGGTACACTGATTAGTGGGCAGCCGAACAGTGCAGGTGTGGCTCTTTGGTGTGAGGCTGCAGTAATTTGCACTGACAGAGTTTCTGTGGCACCTGTTGGGGGTACTGCACTGTGCAATTTATTGCATGTGGAAGGTGCTACGGGCTTTTCGCTCTGGCTCTGTACAAGCTCGTCTTTGTTGGACCCCAACACTCCAGGTCTTCTGGGTAGGGTCTACTTAAGACCCCCAAAACTCATTTTAAAACCCGGGGAGACCTAGCGTGCCAGGCAGTAGCCCCCAGACTATGGAACGACTTACACCAGTCCTTCTGAGCTTGACTATGTGGACTCTTTTAAAAAACATTTCAAAACTTTGCTTTTTAGGAAAGCTTTTGGCTTTTTATGATGTCGCCTCTGTTTTAATTTAACTGTTTATATTCACTCACTTTTTGTACAGCACTTTGTGATTTTAACTGAGAAAAGCCCTTTATAAATAAAATGTACTTACTTAGGTGCTTTTCCACTGCACTAAGGTGCAGGAACGGAGAGGAGCAGAACGGCAAAGCACACCCGCCCGGCATTTGGGCCGGTTTTCCACTGCAAGTGGGAAGGTTAAAATGTAGGCGGGGCTGAGAGCTCCGCAGTATGTGATGGGGCGGCAGATTTGGACCTTTTGAATCCTCTGTTGTTGGTTAAATACTCCGCTTTGCATTAGTTGTTTAGTTAACTTTTTTATTTTCAGCTCCCGTG
>OMNM01039333.1:15479-32938 GCA_900302745.1 Parablennius parvicornis | reverse complement strand
GTGGAAGAGGGGAGAAGGTTGAAAATATAAAAGCATGAGCGGCGTGCCAGGAAAGTTAACGCTCACAATAGTGCCAGTGCACAAACTCCACTGCAATTAATATTTCCTGAGACCTCTCCCTGTTTTCTGCAGAGGCAGCACTTGTGGCTGAGACACAGTCTGAGCAGGAGAAAAAAAAATAGTGCAGGAGGAGGACAGATGCAAAAGAATAGAATCGATTCAGTTTTTTATTCCCTGTGCGAGCGTGGGTTTTCTCCACGTACTCACTTTCCTCCCACAGCACAAAGACGTGTGTGAGGTGAGGTGGTGACTCTGAAATGACTGTAAAGTCTGAATGGCTGCGCGTGACTGACTCCTTTTGTTTGCAGAGTGATACACTGGCACCGTGTCCAGTTTGTATCCTGATTTTTCACCCAACATCAGGGGGAATCTGCTCCAGCACTCACTGACATTAAAATGGGCAAAGTGGTGGAGACGATGAATGAATTCCGGTTTGGTAAATGTGATTATTTTTCCCACAAAACAATCCATCCACCATTTGGTCAATACCACATTAGAAATGATTCCTTCATCCATCTTTTATACCGAAGGGTCAACAACCCTGCTCTGAACTGCTCTGAACCCGAAGCTCTTTGTCGTAGCTCCATGTTGCTTTCAAAATATTACATGAAAACAAATCTCATGTAATTCAGCTTCAGTTTGTTTTTTTGAACAGCAGAAAGAAACCTATTACTCACAAATGTGTCACGTCCTTCGAATTCGAACAACTACTAAATAATCTTAAGCATTAAGCAGCTAGAAAGAGAAATAAAAGGTATGTCATTAACTGTTTTTTTTTTTTGCTTTTTTCTATAACCGCAACATTAGTAATGGTGCTCTTTATGACCTTCCTCCATATCACATCTGGCCTGTGGGCAGCCAGTTGTTTATATCTGCTATATGTAACTTGATGAGTTGTGTTCTCTGTATTAGGTTTCATCAAAAAATTGGCTATTTTGGTCATAATGGTTGCAGGTTTTAAACCCATCTTATACAAAGTAGGGTGAAGGTAGTTCCCATACCATCATACGGTATTATAAAACACAAAATGTATACTTTATACTAACTAAAGCTCAAACAGACAGAATTTTGTGTTCAAATTATCGAGTCTTCATCTAAATGTTGTTGCTCTGAGAGGAAGACTATAATCAGCTACACTGAACGTGATCAGTTATGAAATGGCGAGCGTTTACCCCTAAATAAAGCAATCACATCAGTAATTAACTGCTCCTGCCACAGTAACATTCACTCCCTGCTTGATCCCACCTGAGTGCAGACAATGAACTACAACTCTGTAGCTGATTAGACCTGAAGCACTACTGAGCAACGACATTATTGAGCTTTACTTTGATTCCCACTGGGGACGCTCCAATTGAATCTGTAATCCCTGTTGACAGCTGTGGCTTTTGAGTAACCCCATGAAATATACTCAAGAAGAATCACTTTTACTGCAGAGTTTGCTCTTTATACCCAGAGCGAATACGAGTGTCCCTGCAAGAACACACAGTGTATTTGATACAAATTAAAATTCATCCCCATAACTAGCTCTGTGTTTGAAACCAAATGCTCTTGGACCTCAGTCCTTACCGTGGCTGATAGATATGGCTCAAAGCAAAGCCACAACATTAAATCAATTTCTGCTGCGCGGCGTGCCGAGATGGGCTTGGGTGGGTCTATAGTTGATGTCCTGCCTCATCACCAGAGCAGCAGAGAGAGAGAATCCCAGAATAGTAACAGGCACAGAGGGGAGCTGACAGGTCCTAACTCAGCCCTGCCATTAATCACAGGTACACAGGGAGGGAGGAAACACCCGCAGGACACGCTGCACAAATGGCCATGGTCCGGAACTGGAGAGATGGCCACATCTATGAACAGGTGTGACCATGAGCTGATGAGGCAGCCCTGGGTTTTCAATTTCGACTGCAGGCATTGAATGATTCGAACGCGTTTTACAGAAAGGATGGAATACAAACTCCGAAGGCTGCCAAAAAAGTCCCTTCTTATGCAAACACACACTGGCGCGTATAATCATCTTTCTTACCTCAAAGGGCCTCTCGTCCGTGTGTGTCCTCATGTGAACGCTGAAGGTGGAATTGTAGGCAAATTCCTTGTGGCAAATCTGACAGCGGAAACGAGGTCTGTTTTTGGACTTGCTGAGCGTTCCTTGGAAATGAGCGAGCACGTGCTCCTCCAGGCTGCTGTTGCTGGTGAATCTGCGGCGGCAAGGCGTCACCGGGCATTTGAGAGGTGTCTGGCCCGTGTGGGATAACCGATGGAGGTCGAGGCCCTCCTGGGTCATGCAGCGGTGGCCACAGAGGTCACATTCAACCTGAGGGAGAGGCAGGGAGCGGGGTAGGGGGGAAGAGACAATCCAGAGGGCAATGAGCTGGAGATCAGAGGCAATGAATGGAGAATGTCTTCATGGTCTAATTGTGAAGCAATCACAATGTCACACTTTTGTTAACCTTTGTTAGATGTAACCACCATTTCACTAAGTCTGCAATTCTGTTCTGATCCAGTCAGAGGGAAAGAAATCAAACCCAAAATCTGTCAGAAGGAGAGGTGAAACCTGGTGAAGATAAATGCTCACTGTGATGCTGGATTCATTTTGATTTTATGGGTCGAGAACTGATGACTGAGCGTTTCTTCCTCTTTTTTACAAGATGACTTTAAAATCTGGCAGTTCTTTCATAAAAAAAAAACCACAACACAGCTTCACCAGTGACACACTGATTAGATGGTCTTACTCTGGGACCAGAGTAATGACTCATATAGGGGAGGGGACAAAGATCTATTTATTTCTCTGCTTTCTGTCATCTCTTTTTCTTTCACATTTCTGTCAATCAAGGCTCTTAGAGCTATGGTTTTCGTTACACATAACGAATCCTCTCATCAGTGCCAGGATAAGAATGAAAGGGTTAATGAAATGCTGTTGCCAACCTGCCCGGTGCTGCGCCCTCGGCCTTGGCCACGTCCACGGCCAGTATTCCTCTCCTCCTCTGGCGTCGGACACCGCTGCAGGTGGATGTCCAGCACCGACTGGTTGATGAACTGGGATGAACAGTGTGGACATGTAGCCGGCTGTTTGTCTGTAATGAGAGCGCGCAGAGTTTTAGACAGGTGGTCATACTCTCTTCTCATGCTACAAGCTTCAGCACCATGTGAATATCTGAAGGCTGATTTGAGCACGCTAGACCGCTAGATGTTGTGCCAGCTCTCATGCAGTGGCAGGTGGCACATACAGAAATGGCTTAGTGGTGGCCACCGGCGCCATAGCATTCATCAGTAGCCAGTTTCCTCTATGTCAACAAAGAATGTGCTTGGGTTTAATGATTACTCATTATATGAATGCAAGGGGAGAATCTAACCCCACAAGTGTACATGACAAGATGTAAAACAAACTGAAACAGGGACGCAAATTAATTATTCCTTTTGAATTTGACGAACATTTTGTAATGGATTCATAATGACAACAAAACTGGCCAACAGTTGTTGACACCACCTGTGAAACGTTTTTCCTATTGTCTGGGGATGTGCTGTTACCAGATAGTTATCAAACCTCATTAACTGCAACATGGATTCAGTAGGAGTGATCAATCCGTATTGAAACGACTTAATGAGAGACAGTCAGTGCAGAAAATAATCAGTGGTTTCACCACCACTGAACATTTTTTTTGTAGATGTTTAATTATTCTGTTTAAGTCTTTTGATGAAATTTGACAAAGATGATCCTAAATACTCTGATGTTTTCGTGAATAGAGACCTAATTCACATCAGCCTTGTCTTTGCCGTGTGTCTGCAGTTCCCAGCAGCAGTGAAGCAGTTTGTTGACTGTTGCTATTGGGTGTTATGTGCTCCGGTAATCACCAGGATGTTTTGAAGAGGTTTTGCTTCTGAAATGACCAGATGCATGGTGCCTTTCGTTTGGCAACATCCTGTCTGGATGAATCTTCTCTCTGCACTTTGACATCGCTCCCATGAATAACAGAAGGTGCCCGTAGAGTAAACTGCTCCAGATGGAAACACGGGCATTATGTATTTAATGGGGGGGTGGGGGGTGGGGGGGTTCCCTTGCTGTAGGGCTCCATTGCAGTGATGATGGATGCACGACATATTTTGCAGCCCTATTAAGAATTATCTTAAGGTGGCTCCAGACCCTGACAGTTTGGTCTTTTCCCAAGAAAGACAAACGACTGTGGCTTGAATTCTGTGGTTTTACGCCGTGCAGTGAGAGGTTTTGGTGGACGGCCGATGTCACAGTCGTGGAAAAACAAACACTTTCACATTATTTTCTGGGTGTCAAGAAATTTCAATGCTACCGACACACCACACACCAAACGGTGTGGCTGCTGCTACGGAGGCACAGCTACACATCACAGCTGCGCATGAACAATAGCTGGCAGACTTGGAGGGATGTGAAACTCTGGACCACGACTATACTCTCCATCTACTTCCATAGCAAGAGTTTTCTCTGTGCCTCCACCATGACAGCTACAGTCTCTCCATTCTCTAGCGTAGCATTTTATTTCTTTCCTGCAGGCACTGGCAGCAGACATAAATGATGTAATGTACTAAAGCACACTGTAGCAGCCACCACCAGTTTTAACGAAGGGGGACATTGTACAGCCAAACTTATTACCATAGAAAAGTTGATGAAATAAGACACTTAGGAGTCCTAGACGTGCAGGTATGACCCACAGTTCTGCCCTTAACATCATGGAGTCTGTTTGTCAAACATACATAAAGAAGAGTAATACTACAGCCACAGGAGATCTTTTCTTCGTCCGTGAAGTTATGACAGAAAACCTTTTTTTATTGACTTTGCAATGGGTTAAGTAAGAAAACTATTCTTTATTTTTGATAAGCATTCTGGCCTTTTGACATTTTACCACTCCTATTTTACTTGTTTGCATAGAAGAGTTAATTACACTGTCTGAAAAAAAGCTTTTACAGCTGTTCTCCTCAGTTTTATAATGCATGTGTAGTTGAAGTAGTGGTTTCTAGTCTACAAAAGGAAATACTGTCACATCCTACTTTTCTTTGGTTTCTACAGAAAGATCTGAGATATCTGCGAACTCGATTCATTTGACTCCGAAACACAATGGAAACAAATGTCACGACAGTAAATCTAAATATGATGGTTAATAATTTATCTGCCATTTCTTCTCAATTAACAAGTAATTTGTTTTAACATAATAGCAAAACAACTTTGAACTGCAATTGATTGGCAGTATTTTGCATATTCATTATGTCAATCAGATAAGTACCCAGTGAATTAATTCGTTTCTAATCAGCTGGTTCAGTTGGCTGTTGTATTTAACCAAGCTCTCGCTGAGTTGCTCTCGAAAACCCAGCTGGGAAACTGCTGACATTGACGGTTCATCAGCATGTCCATAGGCCATCATGCCGCCATCCTGCAGCCTTCTAATCATCTGTACTGTCTGTCCCAGTAGGGGCGAACCCACTTATAGAGATCTTTTAATTAAACCTTTTATAATGGCAATAACTGCCTTTGGCCTTGAATTGATCAATAGACCAATCTCTACAATCATCTTTCTCAGAGGAGAGATGTACATATGACCCCTGCTGCACGCCGACTTAACTAATGAGATCGCCGTGCCAACACCCGCCTGATTAAGTTGAAGTGTCAACATGTTGACCCAATTCATTTACCTCCACCTTCCTGCTCCATTCCACATGGCAAACAAATCGATAGAAAGTCACCGACTTAATGCAGCGGAGGGCAGCGGACATACTGTACGCCACAGATCCAAGTTTCTAAATAAACAACGTGGACCACCCAGGCAGCCTGATGAGGTCATTTGCCGCTGACTTAGCTTTCATCAATGGTAATGCACTGCATGCTGTGCTGATCGGTGCATCATCTCTAATTGGCTTCCGTTACAGAGGAGACATATGGACTTACATCTGGTATCTTGTATTGTTATCCTTAGTAGGCCCTTTTTTAAGAACAGCATGGAAAAGCACAATAACATAGCCACACAAAAGGCTTTAATATATCTATGTGGAACAAATAAGCTACTAGTTCAATAGTACATCAAAGTACATTTATGGCAGTTAGTACGGGCAATACAAGGGAAAATATTGCAACATTACATTCGGAGTTTAATGGATCCCATTTCATCTATTGGTTGCGTATTTACTACGCATACTGGTACAAAGAGGCTACTTCTTTCTGGCAAACATCTTCTTTTGAAGAAATTGCTGAGATTAATTCACAATTGGTCAGAAAAAAAAAGTAGTTTGGTTTTTGTTTTTTTAGAATTGAGTATCAGCTGATTGTGATACTTCCCCAATCTGACAGTTGCATTAACCTTCCAGTGACTTTCCTTTTTATCTAAAAATCAGTTGTATTGTATACAAACTGGCATGAGCTTGTTCTTTGTTTATCAGTCATGTGTTCCTCATCTTTCACGTTTGCATTTATGAATTCTAGTGCGCAGTGAGGCTCAGCAGTCACATGAGGCAAATATCAGGACTCCAGAGGTCTGTAGTAAAAAACTAATAATGGTTGCTTCCTGTGTTAGATGACCTTGCATGTCATCACGTACTTTATTCAACGTTTCTGGTAAGTTGGTGTCTGAAATATAATGTCAAGGCAGCAGGACATAGAGCAGCTCTAGAAGATTTAAAAAAAAATAAATAAAAACACAAAGAATGCAGATATATATTTGTACACAAACACACACACACACAAACACACATACACACACACACGCAAAGTATTATCTTTCTTCATTTAATGAAACAGATGTTATTCTTTATGTTCTTGTGCTTGCTGTTTTTATGAGAGATAAAGAGGTGCTGCACCTTGTTAGTAACAGTTTAAGTGTCTGTTATAAAGCTGTTGTTGTGTACAGTGAGGCTGTGTCTGGATATATGTTTCTTGTTTTAAATCCCCATATTGAGTCAAGATGTTGCCTTTATAGATTGCACCTGGTAAGCTGCTGTTACTGTATGGTAAGGTTGGTCGTGGTGAAGGTACTTGAAGAGATCAACAATTTCTAAAGTGAAACACAATGTAAAAGCTTTAAGAAGAAGCAGAGATTCAGGAACAAGCTTGTAGCCTGAAGTTCGCTGGTTTGACTCCCACTGCGTCACGTGTCACCACTGTGAGTCCACATGCAAAGCCCTCAACTCTAAACCACTCAGGATGCAACAGGAAGGGCACCCAGGTTAAATCTGAGCCTTTTTCATTAGCGGTTTATTGGCCTGTTTATAGTATCACAATGAATTGCACAAACTATTGTGACATATAAACAGGCTGTAGCCATTGCACAGTTCCATCTATCCATCCATCCATTCAATTGCATTAAACAGATTATGTTTAATAAATATATGAAATATCAAATTATGATTATTATGAATAATTAAATAATATCCCTTAAAGAAGTGTGCAGGCACAGTAAGCAACATGGCTATGAGATGAGTGGGAAAATATGTGAAGCCAGATTTTTATTATAACAAGACAGAAACTGCATGACTAAATAATACACAGGAGGAAAACCTCTGTAACCACACTGACATGAGATTTACAGCCTTGACTTAAAATTAAAAGCTGCATATATTTGCAACACATGTAACCAATACACTGAATA
The DNA here is from genome assembly GCA_900302745.1 of Parablennius parvicornis. Classification (NCBI taxonomy): domain Eukaryota; kingdom Metazoa; phylum Chordata; class Actinopteri; order Blenniiformes; family Blenniidae; genus Parablennius; species Parablennius parvicornis. The sequence goes on along the minus strand of OMNM01039333.1, from coordinate 25,280 downwards.
TAGTGAACAGTTTCTCAGTCACCAAATCTATTTGTGGTATGAATATTGATGTAGTGAAAGAATAAAAAGGCCTGAACTCTCACCTTGATGCACGAGGGAGTGCAGGTCAAGGTCTCTTCTGCGTTTGAAGGCCTCGCCGCATTCAGAGCAGGGGAACGGGTGGCTGGTGTGGAGCAATCTGGTCAAACACACATATTCACAATTTTTAAAGTGCAGGAAGACAAAAGGTGTGAAAACAGTGTCTAACAGATTGAAGCCATAATCACACAAACAGCGAAATTAAAAAATTACTGCTCCCAATATGGAGGCTTAAAAAGTCTTAATTCAGAGGCCCATAAAACTCTGTAATAAAAGTTATGTTTTTGGTTTTAAGCTGCCACCCTATATGTGACTTGTAGGGGGATTACCGGCAAGTATGTGCTTAGCTGTACTTCAGGTCAAATAAGGGGTATTAGCGGAGTGTATAACGGCTGCAGATAAAAAGAGCAGCTGTAAACTGGGAGGAGCCGAGAGTAAGGACATGAAAGGCTATATTTATCCATTGCATTATGTTACCCTGAGTATAGCCTTAGGGGAGGAGAGAAGTGTTAGGATGCAGTCACCTAATGCTGCATCAGGCTGGCTTTTACAGAAGGGAGAAGCGAGGGAAAAAAAAAAAAAAAACGAATGCTTCCCGCAATCATAACACACTAATAGATGGTGTTTAAGGAATAAGAAATCCCCCTCCACTAAACATTGCATATATAGGGGCAAAGGCATTAGATTACAAAGCTTTACAGGTTTCCTTATACAAACACACTTAACCAAAAAGCCACTTTAAATAAAATGGGGTGTTAAAGGTGATCCGCAAGGTCCCTTCAAGGCCTGTGTGAAAGACCAGACTGATTCTGCTCCCTGTTAAATAGACAATAGAAATCAATATTTCAGGGACATCTGACCCTGAGGCAGCTCGGAGGATTAAAATTTCAGTCAGAACCACTGCTCCTCAAAGCCAGATGTTCTTTGATGAGCCAAACGGATGTTGTGCATAAAGCTTTACTTAAAAAAAAAAAAAAAAAAAACTGTGGTGAACTAACAGGAGTTACAACAAGGTGAATAATTGATTTGTTTATCAACAGAATAAGGGCGCAATTAATTGTTAGCAAAAGTACGTTTCCATGAAATTTAAAAACAATTACGTGCTGTAGCCCAGCTACCTTTTTTCATCCTCTGGAAGAAACCTTAAGATCTTTCTACACTGAGAAGGTTATCGTGAACTTGGGCATTAAAAAAAAAAAAAAAAAAAGAACAACTACAATCATATGTGAAGGTCTTCTTTAGTGAATGATGTATGAGCGGACTCCATCTGCTCAATGAGTTTATTTGTGGGTTGCCGTTGAAAGCTCTGAAAAAAGCCTGTTCAAGGACATCATTGATGTTTTGTGAAAACAAAATGAGCATCTTTTTTTTTTCTGTCTTTCAAGCAACAATCAACTCCACGACATTACATTCAACCCTGTTCCCAACATTTTCTTTTTTAGACTAATCTGCTTAAACAGAAAAAAAATCATTTTTCTACGAAACAGTTTTAACTTTTTTTTTACAGCACTTTTGTTCAATTTCCTGAGTTTTTTGCTTCTGCAGCACAATGAATTTAAGATTAAACATTAATCTTTCACATTTGCTTTTACACTATTCATGTCCACCAGAGCATTGTCCTGCCTGTACAAAATGGTGTGCACTTTTCCGCTCCAGACAGTGTACCGTCAGCAATTTAATGCTGTTTCATTGCACATCCAGTGCGAGCTTATATCCTCCACCCAGTATTCTGCCAGGCAGGACGGGGCCGGGCTCTTCCCACATTCTGCGGGTCCTTATCATTATCATCTTAATTTACCAGGCCTCTGTCTGTCAATCATATGTGGCTGAGGCTCAAGGGCACGCAGACATCTCGGCGTGTTGGCTACACAGCTTAAAGGTCTTGCTCAGTAGTCGGACACGGCTCAGCTACTACAGCTCCTGGCGAGAGGGAGGGAGGTTTATCTAAATCCTGTCCTGGGCTCTGTTTGGGACTGTAATTCTGATGTATTTATGTAAACAAGAGTAAAAAAACAAAACCAAAACAAAAGCCTGAATATTACCAAATCTATGACATATTGTATTTTTTTCCAACCAAGAAATATGAAAAAAAAAAAAAAAAAACAACAACAAGGTGTAAAAGATGACATTAGTAAAGTGTTATTACTTGTGATGGTTGAGTTGATCCACAGTGCTGAAGCGTGAAGGACAGTTGGGACACGCGAAGAGATGAGCCGCTTCTTCACTGTCCAAACTACACACCTGCAATCAGATAACTTCCAAGGTCATTAAGAGAGGATTTGAAAGTGAGGTATCTGCGATAGAACGGTTTTAACATATAGAAGAACAAGTCTTTTGTTTTGTTTTTCTTCAGTGTTTACAAAAAAGATTTGGCTGCTGAAACTTTAATAGCCTTAAAATGCTATATTTTGGAGAATAGAATGTAGGAGAGAGGCTGTACCGGTTTGCGTCCACGCTTGCGCCGAGGATGTGTCGACGTGTGAATGCGTTGGTGTCTCTTCAGAGTGGCTGCCTGCGAGAAGTTTTTGCCACAAACATCACAGCTGAAGGGCTTGTTGCCCGTGTGGCTCATGCTGTGGCGCAGCAGGCTCTGGGAGTTGGTGAAGGACTTTGTGCAAACCTTCAGAACAACAATGATCAGGGTTAGCGCCATAGTTGTATTGACATCAGCTCCTTTTAGCAAAAAAGGGAACAAATAAAGCCAAGTATAGCTGGTGTGCAGGTATGAATTCATTGGAGGGATGAAAAACAGTGAGTCACCTCAAGTAAACCCCTCCGCAAAAACATACAATTAGTATTTACTCAACCGTTAAGGGTGTTATTTTTCCACTTCATCAAATAATTCTTGAAAATCAGTAAATGTAGTAATTGCAGCGCATTCAGGCTGCTTTGTTGCCCTGCTACTTCATTGTAAGAGGGGCAGACGACTGCCTGGCTACATTCGTTTGACTTCTCATCATTAGGACAATTTCCATTGTATGAAGACAACAAGAAATCTGTCAAACATAATAAGATTCAAACAAAAGAGGTTCAAGACTGTGTCAGCCTCCACTTAGCAGCTTTACATCATTTCATCAAAGGGAGAGGCAAAACATAAATGATCTTTACATCAAAGCAAATGAGCGCCTCTGACTCGGAGGCAGTCTGATTAGATTTTTAATGGACACCTTGCACGTGAAGAGCTTTTCCCCGGTGTGGCTGTAGACGTGTGTGCGGAGGAAGACGCGCCGGGTGAAAGTTTTGCCGCAGTAGGGGCAAACGTGGGGCAGCGGCGTGCGGGACCAGTCCTGGAGCAGCTTGGCAGGTGGAGGGTGATTGGTGTTGTCTGAGTCTGCTGCAGTGCTGCCCTCTAATTCATCTTTAGTGCCTGAGCCCTTGTTTCCTAGCCATACAGGGAAAAAAACAGCTTGTTACAGCCAAGTAGTCCTGCAACTGCGGGCTTGTTTGTCCCAAGATAGGATTTCGAAATAATAAATCCCACTTACCTTTGAGCACATTTCCACTGATAGTCCTGAACGAAGGCCTACTCCTCTTCGAAAGGTGAGAGTCAGATGCCCCAGAAGAGGCAGGTCGCTTTGTACCCTGAGTGCCATCGGCAGGTTTATCGGCGTCTGTTTCTGCACCGATTTCATTTCCTTTGCCTTCCTCCGTCACTCCTGAGTAGCGGTGCTGCCTCCAGTGGTACAAGTACTGAGTGGTGTTCATGAAGGTGTCACCACACTGACAACACACGTGCAGAGGCTCCACCAGATCGTGCTGCTTCTTACGATGTGTGACCAGGCCGGCCTCCTCGCTGAAGCTCTGCCCGCACTGAGTGCACATGAACTGCTCGGGCTGCGTGAAAGTGGTGGTGACACTGGTAATGGGGGCGGTCTCTTCCACCCCCTGCCCGTTAGTCCCATTGCTCATGGCGTCAGCTTCCACCGATGTCGCCGACGCCACTTTCTCCTCGCCCTGCTGTCGGTGCTGTTTGCGGTGGTAGAGGAAGAGTGTGGTGTTGAGGAAGCTCTCCCCACACACGGCGCAGCGGTGCAGAGCTTCTTCAAAGCCGTGCTGGGTTCTGCGGTGAGCGACGAGCTCAGAAACCAGGCCAAAGCAAAAGCCACAGTCCACGCACAGGAGAACCGGCTCGGGCTTTGGTTTTTTGTTAGCCGCTTTCTTCTTGTAGGCAGAATCCGGATCTGGATCTGGATTAGCGGTCGAAGCAGCCACCTCAGGAGCAACGTCATCCGTGTTCTCAGATGATGCGACCTCAGCGACCTCGGGCGTCTCTCCCTCTTCCACAGACACTGGCTGAACGATTGTGGTGGTTTCATCAATCGCGATAGAAGGATCATCTGGCTTTAGAGGTGAGGTCAGGCTCTGAGCGGAGGAGGCCTCTGGGTCAGGTTGTGAACACTGTGTTGCATTGTTCCCACACGTCCCCTCTTTTCGGTGGGCCTGCCAAAGGCCGAGGCTCCTGAAAAGTTCATCGCAATCGCCACACTGGTAGAGGATCCTGGGCTGGTCTGACGGCGACCTTTCAGCACCTTCAGGCTGCTTCAGTGCAATATCAGCAGGATTATCTGCTTGGGCTTCAGTCTCTTCCACCTCCGTTGTCCTCGTTATATTTATCACTTGTTGCTCCATAGACTAGAAATGACACACACACATAAAAAAAAAGCTCAATTCAAATGTTACAATGCTTATTTTTGTCTTATTTTGTGTTACTGCATAGAAATAAATGGGATCATATAAATAAGAATCAAACAGGAGTTTTAAGTCATTTCAACCTGCGGAGTTATGCTTTAATGTTATTCTTTCTGGCAGATGAAGGATGAGAATTCAGCGGCGGGGTACTGGGGTCAATTAGAGCAGCATGTGTTTGGAGCCAAGGTTCCTCTGAGAGCTCCAGACAGCCAAGATAAGGCCTCGGCCCAGCCGATAACTATCAGAAGGCTCATCAGGGTTGAATGGGTCACTCCACAGGGTTTTACATTTGCTCCCACCATCCATTTGGATGATAAAAAACGAACATCAAGGTTGAGGTTAAAGGTGCCTGGAACTGCCTCAATCACAGTGGTTCAACACGACTCACCTGCTGCACTCATTTGTGGGGCTTTTCTTTGTGGCATTTTCATATGCAAGTACTTTAAAAAAAAAAAAAAAAAAATCTTTCGCCATCATCTGGATGACTTGGTAGCATTCTGATTACATTCACAACCGGCATTTTATTGTGATACAAACACTGTTTAGTAACATGAATAAATGCTGCACCAACTATGACTATTTTAATATCTTTAAAAAGATACTTTTATACACACTCGCCGGTTTACTCAGATTTGAAATACTGTGTAACTGGATTCATTTTGTAGACTGAATTATCTTTTAAAATTGTTTTTGCTTTTTGAAGCTCTATCTCAAAACAGGATAGCGAGATAAACACATTATTTAATATGTGAATGAAGGACAGGTTACTCTCAGTTAAACACAAGCTTTAATGAGAGATCTTTTTAAACTGCGAACATGATGTTTCTAAAGAAGTAGAAAGTCGGTGAACATCAAAACTGACATTTTGAATGATTTATTCCCTGTACTACTCATTAAATAAACAAAATGAGTTTTCTGTCCAACCTTTGCGACTAAAAACAGGAACTAGAGGAATGCAGATTCCACATGCAATCTAATCCATAAAAGCTTGGGCAATTTTATGCATCAAATTCACTCCAAAGACCTAATAATCTTCCTGTAAATCTTCGTTCTTGGCTCCAACGTGCAAACTGGCAACCTCCCCAGATACAGCGCATGAAAATACAAACAAAAACTGCTAAATTACCCCATCTCTGAGATTAAACCATACAGAGGTTTGTGCCTCGAGAAAATAGTATCAGTAGGAAGCATTAGCAGAGGGAAAAAAAATGCACTTGCATACTTTCTTCTAACAGCCATAGACAGCGGGGCTTAATGAAACTGCACCAATTAGTAAATTAATCAGGGAAAACACAAAATAAATCGCCGGAATGTTTTACTGGGAGTTTGTTCATATTTTCATTCAGTTGTCTAACTGACAAATCTTCTTCACTTGGTCATCGTTCATGTGAAAATGCGTTTTGTTGGTGTGTTACTTGAATGCTTGAAATATTTCAGTGGGAGCATAAAAATTAATTTTTAGTACTGAATGAAATGATTGGACAAATTAGGTTTTCCATTGTATTATATTTTTCAGATGCACCTTTATGTGTATATTCCGTGAAACTAAGGCACCCGTCATAGTTATTGATGGCTATATTTTGAAAAACTGCACAGGTGACACTGAAAGGTGACAAGGTCTGATAAGAAGGAAAACTAATATAAAGAGTGTTGTCGAATGTTGATAAGTATCAAACAGTGGAACTGTTACAATGTCAAACCTCTTTATGTCAAAACACACACAAAAAAGGCAATTTTACAGTGAAAGTGGTTTTTCACACTGTATGAATAAACCTTGGACACTCTTCAAGAGCAGGTAGTGTAACCTGAAAATCCCACACTAAAGTAAAAGCTCTCAGTTGAAGAGTTTCTTGCCCATAAATCATAGATTTTTAATTTGGATTTCTTGAGATATCTTTTTTTTCTCATTTCACAGGTCAATGCCACGGGTCTTTATTTTTCATATAATTCAACTGGCTCAACAACCTTATTGTGTATACAGTAAAAGAGAGGTTTTCTGGCCACTCCTCTCCCCGGGCGCTTTAGAAATATGATGGCCGTTTGCTTCCTGCTCGCCAGGAGACTTATTCTACTTAAATGGAAGGATACCCGGCCTCCAGCATATGGCCAATGGATTAGAGAAGTCATGCCCATATTCATTTAGAAAGCATTTGTTATACCATTAGGGGAAAATTCTACGTCACCTGGCAGCCATTCATCTCTTTTGTAGAAAACATGGCAGCTGCCAACATTGATATATAACCCAAGTGACTATGTACCTGTTAATTTTTATTTTCCTTTTTGTCGTCAATATGTTTAAAAATGTGTTTAGAAAGCTAACAGATGGCCCAATAACTGTAAAGGTGGGTGGGTGATATTAAGAAATTGATGTGAAGGTTCTCTGTTTATATTGTTTTGTTACATTTGAAAATAAGAAGATAGTAAAAAAAAAAAAAGTAGCAAAGAAGTAGAAGAAAAAAGGAGGGTTTTCTAACTGCTAAACAGTTGTGCACATGATAAAAAGGTTTTCTCCTTTAAATGGATGCAAGCAATACAAAAGTCATACAAACTTATCTTCTCCATTTCATCCTATTTTGTTTCAAACTCTAACAATCAATGGCAATCATGATCCATAAATAAACTGTTACGCTAAACATGGAGAGAAAAACTGCTGGAGGTGAGCTTTGACCTCTGAAAGCATCTTTTGGAGTCAGTCAGTTCATCCGATCAATAAACTTCCCATGAAAATATGATAAATAAACTATGAGGAACCGTGCTTGAGCAAAGCAAACAAGTGCAGGTTTTCAAACGTGCCAAAAGCTTTGAGTAACTAATGCTTATCAAGCATGTAGCCAGTTTTAATGGAAATCCAGTGAGAAAAGTATCCGACATTTCTTAAACCAGATATTGTGAAATCAGTGTGATTATTGGTCAGTACGTCTTTAAACATGTTTGAATAGAATAGAATAGAATACAATGTTATTAATCCCAGGGGGAAATTCCATTAAACATTTCTCCACACAGAATTAATAGAAAAGAAATCTAAAATCAAATAAGACAGTATAACAAATAGATAAGTAACTTTAAATATCAAACTGCACAAGGCTTAAAGGACTGAAATCCCTAGGGATAACAATCTGGGCTTGGATACCTCGGAAATGCCGTATAAATTGTTAAAGACAAGGAAAAATCGAATGAATAGGCTGAGTTCAATTACACTTTTGACAAAAAGCCAAATTACATTTACAATGATTGCAGTAAAAAGAGCAATAAATTGAGCAAACATCCAAAGAGTGTTTCATTGGCACTGGATAGAACCATTTTCTAACCAATGCATTGGGTACAAAAGGTTGCAATCTTTCAGATTCACACGGCGACTAATGCCTGTAGTGAACTCAACAGCTTCGGCCAGACAAAAAACAAAAGCTAGAATTTCGTCAGACAAAAAAGTCATGTAAGGTGCATTGTGCACATGAGTGGAAATAGAATGCCCCCACTCTGTCCTGCAGCATTTTGTTTTGCTCCGTCCATTTAGCAAATAATCTCACTAACATTTGGTGGTTCAAAGTAAAATGATCATGCAATGATTTTCTTTTCCTACCAGTGTAAAGGCCAAAGTCAAAGTTCTGTGTTTATTGTCAAATAACTGTGGCAAAAGGGTTGTGAGGGTTTTCCGCTGCTGCATACACCAAATAGAAGAAAAAAAAAAACACCAAAATGGCAGACGGCATCACTTACTAAGCAGTGACATTTAAAATAGACGTTTTCATCACAATCAAGTGACACGGGCAAGCCGCAAGTCAAAGAAAGAGACTGAAGAGGGAAAAATATTGATGTTAACTTCATATTGTGTGGTTTTCATTGCCTAACGACATCTGGCTGTAAAGACTATAAATACCATTTAAAGCCAAGAAAGAGAAGAAGAAAGAGACAGAGTGAAAACCAGATTATTAATTAAAAAACTCCCACTAATTTAGACTTTGTCATCCACTTTTCTCGGCACAATATCAGCAAACTATTTTCTCTTGAAGTTTCCATCTTCTCTGAAGCGCCATGGGAATTACTGAGGCTTTGCCGGATCCATGGAAAATCATTACCTCACTAACGTGGAAGAACCTGCCATAAAGCTACTGATGATGGCTATACACCGTCATTTTGGCCGTTCCAGACAAAAGACGGGCTTTTTCTTTGCATTATTTTCAATTGAGGCTTAAACTCTGTAGTTGCACAACCAACAGCTCTGACACACAGACAGCCTGAGAAAATCTTCCGTGACATAACTGCCGTCTCACTACACTACATAGAAGCTGTAACGAGGTACAACTATTGAAGACAATAGAAAATGTCACAATGATCAAAGAAGCACAAGCTCTGCACCCGAAACAATAGTTTGCAGAAAACCAAGGAGGTGAACTGATGGTCCGTGTCCACATTCTCCATTCAGAGCAGAGCGACGTTGTGTAGTCAAATGTTTGAGGCTGCCACGTCACACAGCGAAGCAGCTAATAGACTTATAGGCTTGCTAAAAATGCCGTCTTTAGGAGCCTTTAGGGCAACGGGAGGCCATAAGGTACACAGGTTTACAGTGTTTCACCAGCTGATTCATCCACAAGAAGGGCCAATGAGCGATCCATCAGGAGAAGGGGTGGCACTGACTAATGCCTCATGCTTCTTCTGCCCGCTGGCAACTTGGGATGCAATCTGTCCGTCTTCGGCATCACCGCGCTTTGTGTGCTGTTAAGACTGTAAGCAGGAAGTCTGAGCACAAGGCCATGCCTTCCCGCTAAACGGGAGCCAGTGACTGCGTTTAACCCCGAGAGTTGCCGAAGCTGTTACGGGAAAGGCAAAAAAGTAAGAAGAAAAAAAAAAGTGCCAGCTATACCAACAGTCAGCTCAATATGTCAAAGTGAAACAGAATAACTCATCACATTATGCAACATTGGAATTCTGCAATTCAGATCGTATCCTCAAGGAGCTAATGCATTCCAATGGAGTTTCTCCAAACAGGACACATAATGTAAAAAAAAAAAAAAAAAAAAAAGACTGAACGACATT
>OMNM01039333.1:0-15459 GCA_900302745.1 Parablennius parvicornis | reverse complement strand
AAAAGCACCAAAATAAAAAAAAAAAAAAAAAAAAAAGAAGACTGAATACCATGTATTATGTAAAATCCTGCTGGCCTCTCTGATGCACTAGGGGCCAAACAATGAAAACACAACAGTATTTACATACTAAGAGAAAAACAAACCAATAAAGAACACTGAAAAAAAAAAAAACCATGACACCGCACTGCTAGACCGGACAAGCAAAAGTCTGGGATGTTCACATTACAACAAAGAAATCCCAACAGTTCATCATAACTGAAGCATGAGGAACATTGTGGTGATTCAGCTTGGCCTCGGCGGACACCATGTAAATGTGGCATCCTGGAATTCAATCTGGCCTGCGACCTTTATCACATGTCCCTCTCCTCTTGCTTTCCAGCACGGCTCCACCGGGATTTATTCATTTCATGCACAAAGATATATTACTTACTGCTTCATCTTACTACTGTAGGCTATGCAAAGTTTACATTAAGCAGATGCGTTCGCTCTGACTTCAGAGTTTTAAATAAGACATAGGAGCTGGTGGTTTTACGGCCACGTGCAGCTCAATCCAGAACGTGAGTACAGTGGATCACCTGCTTGCTTTACGGTGTGAATAGTCCCACTTCGAGCTCAACTGGACATATTCTCCATGGCTTCTGTCCAATTTCCTAAAAACATACGTTTGAGACACACTGACTTTTTTTTTCTTTCTTGTTCTGGATTTTTTTCTTGCGCCGTCCTTGCTCGCCGTCCACTCAGTTTACCGAGTGAGGAGAAGCCAACGAGCCACCGGGCTGTTTGTGATGAAAGGTTTACGTGCTTTTTGGTTTCGGGTCACAGCAGTTTAAAGTTTATGTCAGTGGTGTGTTTTTGATGGCTGATAAAACATCTGCTTTAGGTGCTGAAACTGCTGTAAACCAACTACTCTTCCCTGATATCATCTCTGTCCAGCAATCAGAATTAGATTAACATTTAAACCTTTGAACGAGCAAGGAATTGATTAGGTGTATTGATTGGATCACAGCATGTCTTTCTCACTGTCCTGCAAAACAAGAAGGTTGTTTGATCGGGAATCAATATGGGAATCAATGAAAAGTGACACTGATAAGCAAAATCAATAATGACATATCCATAATTTCCTGTTATTTTCTAACCCTACAACAGATAGAAGTGTTTTATGACAATTTGGCTTTCGGGAAGTGAAGATTATCGTTTTATGGCAATCACAATATTTTTTTTTCTTCTCAAGAGAATGTTAACCTGTCCAGACTGGACCCAGCAGGCACTCCAGCACCCCTTGACCCTGAAGAGGAGATGAACAATGGAGCCTAGTCTATAAAGATGTTCAACACTTAAAGAACCAAACACATCCAATCCCCGACACCCCCTGACCTGTAGAAATGCCACTGCGGTAACCAAATGTGAGGTTACTTTTCTCTAAGAGCTTCTTAAATGTACAGCCTAATTTACAATCACCACTCTTTTAGCGCTGCCACACATTTCACCCGATTGCCTCACTAGTGACTCATTACTCTGATATACAGCGTGCTAATGCGTTACTCTGATGTTGCGCTTCATGGGAAGAAGCGGTTCCAGGTGGTGCTTAATATTTAAAAGAAACCGCTAAACAGGCTGCTGACCTTAATGCGCACGACTGTGAATCTATCAGGGTAAAAGCAGGAAGTCAAATGATGCAGCACAACAAAAGGTTCTGTCGGCTTTTAATATCGTTGCATGTGCAGCGCCCACTGGCAAAGCCGGAACATGGAGAAGATAACTCAAGGAAAAACTTCCCCATTAAAATTGCATGATAATCGCTTTTCATGGTTACAATCATCAATATGTTTTTGTTTTTTTTTTAGTAGACTGAGGGTATCCAACTGATTTTACTTCAGTGGCCAAATGCAGATCGGAGCTGTGAAATAACCAATTCATCACTACAGCGCCTCACTTCTCTCTTTGCTTTGGCACAAAGACATGAAACTACAACCTTAAAATGTTCAAACTTATTGAGCAAATTTTACAACACCTAATATGGACAACCTGAATTTTTCATCACCAAAAAAGAAATCTGAAATCTTCATTCAATAATAATCGTCTTTAGACTGAAAAGCTCTCTCTCACCATGCGGACGCCGGCGAGATTTCATAACGAGCTTTCACGAATGATTGTTTCTGCAACTGTTGCACAGAAGCAGAAGTCCCATGTCGATAAGAAAGCACAATAAACAGAAAGAGCAGTTTCAGCGGGGCCTCTACAAATGTTGTATTGACTGTCCCCAGTGACCTCCACTGTTTTTATTATTATGTCAGCTGATCTCACCGAGACCTTGTTCACACGACACAGATCAACTGGAAACACTGTTTTTTATTCTGTAAATGATGTCGTTTGCAAGCCAGGATATAATTTGGTGCTGTGTTTTGTTTTTATAATGCAACCCACATGCTTGGATAGAAAAACATTGACGCTTCTTTAACTTTGACCTATCTGCACACTCCGTATCTGGTTTATGTAAGAAACATGTCCACGTGTGATCCAGAAGATGGAGCAGTGAATGGACGCTTGATTGGAAAAATACTGTTGAACTAAAATGCAGTGAGAAGCACAAACACTTTGGAGTCCTCCACGGTTATTTCAGTCAATCAATGTGCATAATGCATGTTTTAGAAAAGCTTGGTTTTTCAGAACAGAAAATATTTTATGGATCCCAGAGAGAAATTCTTGGGTTTGACAGTAAAAACTGTTTACAGAGAATTCATTCCCTGTTTGGACAGAGATTGATGTTTTGAAAAAAAATGGAAACTGTTTTGAAAGCAAAGTGACTCCCATCGCCTTGTTGTGTCAAAACGCTATGAAAGTTGAACATTTTGAAAAGGCTCAAAACACTGGAGTAAGTCGTGATATCAGTTACTTCCTTGAGAGACTTCAGTTAATTATGTTCTTCTGCCCTATGCAGTGGACAACATCCGGTGTTTCTTGTTTTATCACTGCTGTTAAAAATTATTTAATGCCGCCCTTTCAGCCAGGTTTGTCTTTAAAAAAAAAATATCTACAAGCCTCATACCTTGTTAAATATAGAGAAAATAAAAATGCCATGTCAAGTAATAACTACTCCACAAAAATGATGGCATGAATTACAGTTTATATTCTCAACTCAACAATACCAATCTTACCTAACAATTTTGAGCTGGTATGATGTCAGGATAAAGCAGAAATTATTACATGTTTTTAAATGAGCCAGTAAATAATTACAAACAGCTCAATGTTAAGTGTTCTGACCAAGGTCACTATTACTATGATGAGTAGCAGAGCATTGCCGATTTATGACCAAAGTTATGGTTCAATGTCACCCTCCAGATATGATCCAGGGTTCTTTTTATGCTGTTAGTTATTTTAAGTAACAGCGTCACAATCTTGAGCTTTGTTGCATTTTGTGTTGTTTTTTTTCTGTTCCACAGCTAAAATCTAAATAGACAGTCAGGTGATAAAATTGAGAAAGTGTTGACCGTGCCAGAACTTACCCGCGTCTGCGCTCCTGGAACGGAGGCAGGAGCGCTTCCAGATGTGTCCGCCTGTTCATCCTCAGCGGTGCACGTCAGCTGGTGCTTCAGGACTTCTTCCAGGGTGTTAAACTCCTGGTAGCAGGGGAAGCACATGTACACCGACGAACTCTCCATCACTTCTGGGGGATTAAAATAATATGAATAATAATGAAAACAAAAATAAAAATAAACACTTTCATGAGGAATGCATCAATGCAAAACTGATTCAGATAAAAGGTGCAACAGTTCACAAAAGACACGCATGCTGTGAATATGTAAGTAAAACCACTACGTGAGCCTTGTGCAGATGTCTATCCGCCAGTGGGTTACATTTGAAGTTAGGTTGTGAACATTGCCCTCTCCTGATGAAAAGAAGCGCCTGCATATATTATCTCGACAGCAGCTTGGACAGAAGTGCCAGGACGCTCACTCTGAGGTTGCCAAGATGACTCACCATGTGCTGAGCCTGAGCTAATTGTTATTTTGACCATGCAGGTTGCTGCTCAGGTGCAGCCCTTGCCAAGTATTTCTCTCTCTTTGTGTGACTTCATGGACCGAGCTGATGTTGAGTTACAACATCAATTAGATATGTACTGTAATTGGACCCACTGGAGGAGTCTAGCTCATGGCTACTGCATTGTAACTATAATCAAAAAGCATATGCTGTAATACTTCACACTGAGTGGTTACCAAATATACAAACCTGCATAAGCAATGCTCGTCTTTATAAAAAAGAGAATCCAATAAATACAGGAATCCCAGTCTAAGCTATGAATTTGACACATCTTATACTTTACTATTTTAATTGGCAGAATAGTCTATAGCTTCAAGGATAAGGTTTATAACGGGATAAGATTCGATACATTTGGGTTTTGTTGACAAATCCCCTAACAGGAAACAACGATGCTACAAAGTCAGTCAATTTTTCATTACTTTCTAACTTCCCCAACCAAGTATAAGCCTGGCCCAGAATTTTGTTCCTGCCGAGAATGTAAATCTTTTCAAGTGGGTCAAGAATATATCATTTTATTCTTTAAAGGCACCTTGCTGCAGAAGAAATCTTTCTTAAACAGATACACTTAAGCTGGAGGTGCAAAAACTACCAGCCGAGCAGCATATGAGGTTTCATAGCCAAAAACAACACTTTCACGGTGCTGTACATAGTTTGTACCCCACTGTGACCTGGAGCTACATACATGCATTTTTTCTCTCTATCGAGGTGGATATGAATGGTACATGTTTGCAAAACCTGTTGCCATGAAAGGCATTGTTCCTCCATCCATGTAATATACCTGCAATGTGCAAGTTAATTAGAATGGCCTGGAGCCAAACCCAGCTAACACGAAGCAAAGGGTATGTTGCCAGTTCACCACAGGGCCAGCACAGCCAATTAATTGAACAATCCCATCTTTAGATTATGAGAGGAAGAAAACACCACATGCAAGTGCATGGAAAACATTGACATAACACAGAAACGTTTTTCTTGCTGTGGAGTAAATGTTGATCATCTAATGTACAGCCTGTAGCAAAAAGAGGAGATCTACAGTGTAGATTATTTGTCGATTCTACACAAATAATCAGGCTGGAGTGGCTTTTTTGAGGGGAAACAAGAGGGTCTGTGGTGTAGGTGCATTGACATTTCAACAAAATAAATGTTTTATTTCTCATTGGGGTTTTTTATTGAGTTGTTGATCCTGATAATTTACACAATACATTGACACTCAATCAGATTTGCATTTGTTTGTGAACCTATTATGTGCAAAGACGACAAATCAGAGCATACTGGCAACAAAAGGTAAATTTAAATGTGATCTGCATCATTTTAAGGATCATAACAAATATTTATTCTGCCACACAGGTGGACATTGTGAGAGATGATACAGGCAAATCTACTCAACCAGCTGTGTAATACTGACGGCTGTTCACAGCTGCTGAGTCATAATAACAACACAGACATTATAACTACTAAGTCACATATATTTAATGCAGACCCCATGTTAGTATCTCTGTTGCTATTCTAAGGAGTCTGACCCCAAGCTGACAGGATGATGGCTACACGGTTAGCATTTCGATGCTAACAGCTAGCCTCCGTCTCTCGCATCTCTCTCCAACAAGCACCGATGGCCATCTTCCTGCTAACATGGCTAACGTGTCCGAAGAGCGTTTAGCCAGCACCCCGCTAGCTCCAGAGCTAACAAAGCAGCGTCCATCACACTGCTGAAGAGGTGCTGTCAAAGCCACATTAGCTCGTCGCCGATGCACCCTCCCTCCCCCTTGAGCTCCCGGTCCGGCGCTGAACACACCGAGAAACCGAGGAGAAGAAGAAGAAGAAGCCCGGAGAAGGAGGGCGGGATACGCTTCTTCGGTGGTGTAATGGCGGCGACAGACCAAAAGTTACCATTAGCTGTCTCCCCCCGTCGAAATCCTCCGTACATACATATCATCGTGTGCAGCTCAGCCGTTAAAGTCACGGCCGTGTAATATAAGTAAAATTAGTTAGGTTAAACTCACCGTTTTCAGACATTACTGCTCCAGGATAAAGGACAAGTTCAGTTTTGTCTTCATGTTAGAAGCCTCGCTCTGATTGGCTGGAGCGGTCACTTGACCAGCCAGTAGCGTGCGAGTTTACATAACACTCACTGTTTGTAGGGGGAAAGCGCGCGAGATGAGCAGCCGTAGCAGGCAGAGTGTTATGCACATATGCATGTTATACACTGAGACGTCAGTGATGCTATCATAAAAGATAGCCACATTATTTAAATTAACATTTTAAATAGATAAATAAATATACTAGCATGAACAACTTGGCATTACTCTCAAAGCCATGCTAGCAGGGTAAAATATGCATACATATACATACGTAATATGCTTACATAACAGCTAAAGAAGAAGTTTCTTTATTTTTTTAACATGTTTTTGTGTTGTGCGCAAGAAAGTATGATTAAAATGGGATTTTCAGTATTGAATGTTTGGTTTTGTGAAAATATTGACATTTTACGGTGGCTGGGAGGTGCAAACCAACATTACAAAATGTGAGACACTTTTACAAAGCTTAAGGCAAATTCTAATTTTACATATCATTAAATCAATTAAACTACTATAACACATTTACTGCTCCTGAAACACATTTACATTTGCAAATTGGCAAATATGCAGTTGAGGAACCACTATTTGAAGGCTTATAAAGATGTTCTAATTGACAAAACTCTCACTATGAAGCTACAACCTCTATATGAACCTAATTTGAATATATATAGACCACTATCCCATGTGATAATCGAGGATGCAGGAAACATCATGTTCAGGCACACTCACAGATCGCATACTGTTGAGGAAAGATGGGAAAATCAATAGAGTATTGAACAAAGAGAGGATTTTGAGATAACTTACCACTAAAGTGAATTTCCACTGACAAGAACATGACATGGTAGTATCCTTCTTTTCTTAGCTTCAGGTTTGCAATGACATTGTTTTACAGAGAAAAGCAGAAGTCTCTTACGAATTGTTTTTATTTTTATTGTTATTACACCATACATTCATACGTTACCCATGTTATTATCAGTCTTACATTTTTGGGATTTTTCAGACAGTTTAAATATAGGAGAATAAGTAAAAACCATCATTATAACATTATGAAAAATGAAGTTCTTCCATTAGAAAAAGAAAGAAAACAATGTACCATGGCTTGCTGGGAGGTTGGGTGTCTGACAGTTATCCTCTGATGGGTCCTGAGGCTGTTGTCGGTGATTAGGGCGACTTGATTCCTGGGTCCACAGTAGATTGTTCTTGAAGGAGCCTTGGTCGGTGGGGCCCTGGAGCTCTAGTCATGAATTTGAGGTAATATTGGCGGCCCTAAATTGTCCATCGTAGCCTCTGTTCATCATCAACACCTGCAGCCCTGAAGGTATAGAAGATGAATCGATGGACGAATGGAAAAAACACTGACCTGCCCTTCATTGTGAGTCACTCTTAAGATTGCTACTTCTCCCAAGTGAACCTTTCTTCGGTAGTCTCAAACCTGTTAAAACATGCCCATAGTCTCTCACGGGTCTCCAAATCAATTTCCAGAGTAAATATTAGTCTATTCACTGTCATACACTGTGTCATGTTTTTGATCCAAGTACCAATTTTAGGGCATCCACCTCTTTATATTCAGCAGGGAGGAGTAATCAGATTGAACGGGTCCAAGTGCCTCTCATCTAATAGCACTCAACTTCCTATGCAGCAGAAGGGAAATAAAAACAGTGGAGAAAGAGCAGAAACCTCAGACAGAGTATGACAGCAGAATGCACATTGCAGTTTGTATCGATCAGAATCTACAGGGCTATAATTGGTACAATTCTTTTAAGCACTCAAATTGTTTTTCTCAGGAAGCCAAACTGCCTTCAACGTGCCACCTCGGGGTTCGTCAGTGCAGCTCTTCAAAGAGTGAAAGCAGAATTTGTCTGTTAAGTATCAGCGGCAGCTGTCTCCTATGGCTTAACTTCCCCTGAAAAACCCTCAGAGGTTTTATTGAATCTACACTATATGGCTGAACGCTTATCAAATTTACCCTCCTCAGAGTGAGTACAGCCAGCTTCATCATGTATTTCCATTCTGCCACATCATGTATTATATCAAGAGGTCAGAGGAAGCATAGACTAGCCCACTCCACTCATTTCCCAGAATTACACAGTGCACCCTGCACGCCTCATCGGCTGATAGGGAAGATGAGCAGCTCCTCCAGACTGCTTAACCTGACTCCAAATGGTATTAAAGAGCCGGCCGGGCATTCAGCCAGAAGGGCCGGGGCCACTCAGGCTCCACAAAAAACTGCGCAACACAGCGACAGAATAACATCAGACAACCTTGACATATCAGAGCATGACGATCGTGGCTTAGAAGACATGCCTTTCATTGAAGGTTACGGTTCAGAGCCTGCAAGCCTTCAGGAAAAGGAGGATAACTTTGTCACGCATTGATTGTTTACCTGCGTGTTCTTGTGGGGTATTTCTCTCCCGAGTAGCAGTTTGTGCTCAAGTGTTAATAGCATAACGATCATGTTGTTATCGGGCCATTTAGTGGCTGCAGAGGACGTTTTGATCATAACATTCGAAAACAGATTGAGTTCAGGCACACCGTATAAGGAAAAGTCACACAGGTCACTTGTCCAATCTACAAAGTCACGCAGCATCGATTGTTTACCTGCATCTCTTTGTGTTATTTTCTCCGCATCTCCCGCTCTTCAAGCCTCCAGAAGCAGCAGCGTGTGTGCTCAAGTATTAATAGCATGACAGTCGTGATGGTAACGCCTGTTCTGGAGGTTTTGCTGAAATAATATCACTGATAGATTGAGTTTAGAAATGCTGGGGTTGACATTTCATTTTTCATGGTCTTTAGAAAGTTTGCTGATTTGGTTTTGTGATAAAAGTAAAGAACAATAATTTACATTTATTTTCATGACTATGGGAACACATGTCATCACTGCTGTAGTTGTGATACAAGATAAATGTTTTTGTCCATCCATTATTCTGCTTTTTGTCCAACAGTGGAAATCAGAGAACTGGAGCCAATGTCAGTGGACCCCTGCAGGGTACGAGCTGTACAGGTCCATCACAGGGCAAACACAGGGAGACGGAGAACCACACTCACATTCACACCTTTAATAACTACTTAACTTGTCAGTTACCCTTAAATGCTTATTTTCTGACTGTTGAGAGAAAAGAGTTGAAAAACACAGCCCAGAATTGAACTGGGAATATGATATAACCACCACACTACAACTACCTACTACTGTATATACAATCGAAATACATATTCATATCCTTGTCAAAAATAAATCTTGAGTTTGTGAAACAAAAAAAGCAAAAT
The DNA here is from genome assembly GCA_900302745.1 of Parablennius parvicornis. Taxonomy (NCBI): domain Eukaryota; kingdom Metazoa; phylum Chordata; class Actinopteri; order Blenniiformes; family Blenniidae; genus Parablennius; species Parablennius parvicornis. Next base: position 6,085 of record OMNM01039333.1, on the reverse strand, counting down.
AACTTTATTCATTGATACCTCTGTTTCCTACCCAAGCTGTAATTTTTTCGGTTACACAAACACTAGACATTAATTTTGTGTGAAGAAGTAAATACATTTGCATGCCAATAATTGTGAAGTACATTTTTTTGTTTTTTTTCAATGAAAGAAAACTATTTTTACTTCTCTATATTTTTCAGCAATTATAATCAAATTCATGTGAAGTAATGGATGAATACCTTCCACTGCATGAACACAATATCTCACTTATACATGAGTATCTCTTCCAGACTATATTCTACAGATTTTAAATTTAGCTTTTCCTAGTGTATATTCTTGCAGTGACATGTGAAGTGATGCAAACATTATGGTTTCCTTACTTGGAATTCCAAAAAACCTTTAATTGAAAGAAACTTAAAAATGCCAATGTACAAAGTTCCTTGCATAGTTTTTGGTGGATATTAGCAAATGGTTTACCGGTACACAATTCATAAGGCAAAGATTCATCACAGAAATTTCTTGATCTGATTACATGAAATCATTAATTAGTTTTAGCTGCTTTAAGGGGAAAAGAGTGTTCAGAGAAAACCCACAAATGCATGGGAAGAACATGCAAAACTCCACACTGAAAGGCTCCCAGGAACCACTAACATTGCTATGCAGTCGTAAACTGATGATATAAGGTGTGATTACCAACTGAGCCCACCTATTCATTTTCCATCCCTCTTGTTTAAAACGGACTCTGAATATATCATATATGGATTATAGTTTTCTGCAGAGGACATAACTGCCTACAGAAGTATTATTAAAAAAAATATTCTACCTCAGTATGAGTGTCAATATTGTGTAAAATCCTTCACACATTCTGATTTAACATCAACAATGTCAGTGTGAGGCCTGAGTTTATGAAGCGAGATCATGGACTGGGCCAGGCCATACAAGGACAAAGTATTAATTTATCAGCAGTGGACTTGAGGGCCAGGAGGTAAAGATAACCAGGAAAATTTAGTCAGTCACCTGGCAGCAAAGGTTCTGCCAGAGCTTATAAATATTTTCTACTGGACATGGAGAAAGACAAGAGAAGAAAGTTCATGGACACCCTGAGACTTCATTAAATCCTGCTCTCCTTTCACAGCAGATTTCTGCTGAAAAATGAAACATCTCAGACAGCAGTGTGGGGAAGACTAGCCTGTGAAGCAGCTGCAAAGATGTTTTTGAGATGTGGATTGAAGGTTCTTTAAGTGATGAAGCCAGATGAGACCAGAACTCACTGTGATTGTTGATTATTAGTGGAAAGGAGGGGCAACAGGCTCCCGGAAACAGCACCGGCAGAACTGAATGTACGCTCGTCGTCCGTGAACTGTCGCAGGAACCCCCGCCCCTCACTCGCACGTCTGATATAATCACACCGAGGAGCCACAAGATTTCATCAGTCAAGGTCAAAAACATTGTCTGTGACATTTGCAGCAGCATGGTTTCCATAACAACCGGTCTGATTCCATCATTATTCAAGTGGTCTTTCAAGAGTTCAGCGACTCTGCTGCCGAGCACAGCCGCAGCTTATTTTTATTAATCCTGTCATTAAAAGCTTTCCTACATGTCAAGAAAAACACTTCCTGTGACTCACACCCACCAACATTTTAATGTTCTGCACATTTGAAACCTCACTGCAAAACACATTAACGCTGCTTTAAATTCAGCACGACAAACAGAATGTCTTTACGAAGTAAAAGGTTTGTTGATGGTTTGAGCCCACCTTTACTGAAGCACAGACTCCTTTCCACACTGATCACATGGTGAGATTCAATATGGCACTTTGGTCTGATGATGTTTAAGTACAGCGAGTTCTGAAGCTTCAACCTTCTTCTCCTTTGTTTCGACAAAAATACACATACCTAATGACCTTTCTGATGATTCATCAGTCGTATTCGTGAAGGTTTAGTATATTCTGTGAAATCAGCATTAAGTGGATGTTAGGCAGTAAATACATTAAACATGAACAACTGAAGAAATATGATGTACTGACTTGTTGAAAAGGTAGAGCTGGGTGTCATCTGCATAACAGTGAAACTGAATATAATATAATTTGGCCAAGGGGGAGGAGATAGACATGTGAAGAGGATGGGACCCAGGACAGAGGGGGTACACCAGAGGAGGAGAAGGAAGACAGCTGGAGTGTAAAAGATTTTAACAGAACTGTGTGCGATCAGAGAGGTATTTTCAACCAGTCCAGCGGTGTGTGTGTGATAGACAGATTTTTTTCCAATCTATGGAAGAGGATGGAGTGGGAGATGGTCAGTAGGAGGAGGAAGGACAGTAATCCAGTCAGCTGCCACCTGGAGGTCGTTGGTGACTTGAGTGCCGTTTCCGTGCTATGATGAAGACGGAAACAAGACTGAAACTTCTCATAAAGGTTGATGTTGTAGATGTGACAGTGAATTTGGTATGTTACATTTTTTCTCCAGTATCTTTGAGAAAAATAGTAGATTCAAAAAGAGATGAAGGTTATTGAAGATATTGGGGTCTTAATCGGGTTCCTTTAGAACTGAGGGTATAGCAGCGGATCAGAGAGATGGAGGAACCAAACCAGAGGTGAGGGACAGATGATGGCGGTTATCAGAGCTGAGAGGGACACGTGCAGACATATGACTTAACTAGAACTTCAGGTAATATGTCAAATTGGCAGGTGGATGGTTTGGATTTCAGTAACCTGTTTGAAATTTTCTTCAAATTAAATCTGTTGAAAAGCTGCTAAACTTATCAATGTAACACATTTTCTTATTGTTTGAAGCTTTAAAATGATTTTAAATAGTATATGCCTTACCGAGTCATACTGTTCCACGATGTGTTGGAAACTGAAAGAACGATTTGGTGAGCAGACTGTGGTATGTTTAGCAACCACAAACCATGCGTCTAACACTTTGAGAGGACTCGTCAAGAAAAGGCACCAGGAGAGCCTTGGGTTTCTCTTAATAGTCCAAAGCAAACCAACAATAACAAACAGAAAAGATGTGTTTTACAGGGAGTCTTGACCTGAGTCAAACTAACTGCAAAAATGACTGCTGCAAACCTTTAAGAGCAGTGCAGCAGATGACTTGTCACACACTGACAGCAGGCAAGAGAAAGAAGTTTCTACAGCAGAAGTGGGTGATGAATTTTCCTGTGAGGCCGCATGAAAAAAGTCAGACTGCTGTGGAGGGTCGGGTCACTTCGGCTGTGCTCAATATGAATACATCTCTTCATAGAAAGCAAGTTTGTTCCATAGATAGCTGCAGCTCACGCGGTCTCACTCTTAAATATTTCAGCGTCTTTTGCCTGATGACAGTGATTCATATTCTAAGTTGTGAACACAGTGATCTGTTCTCCACAAGATGAACACACAGCTTTTCCTTTTTAGTTCATTATATATAAAAAAAAGAATTTAAATGTCCCTGTAGAAACTCTTCATTCTGCATCAAATGTTGATTTCCCTTTAAGTTTGCTTATCATGATTGTTAGCTCTGCTACAAAAAAAATAAACACGTTGCATGGTTCAATTACAGTAATTTGTATTTATGCATTTTTTATTTTTCATTTTTATAGTTTTGTTTTTAAGTCACTGTTTTGTTTCCTCGATCTTTATGGATTATTCCGCATACAAAAAGGTCAATTTGCAATTAATTGTGATGATAACCAAAAGGCCTTTTCTCTCTGGGACTAATTCTATTGTGGACATTTTGGAAAGCCAAGAATTTATACACTCTGCAAACACAGAACAATGTCAAGGTCTAGAATTCACAGCATGAAATGTGAATTCAAGACACGTGAGTTTTTGATAATCTTTAGTCAGATCTGCACTTTCATCAATATCTGATAGTTGAGGTTTGACCTTGAGTTGTAGACCTGGTTGCAGCATGGACATCCTGCATAAAATCTGCCCCAGTCGAGGGTACGAGTTGAAACTTACAAATCAGTAAGAGAGCAGCTGAATAAATGCTGCTGCTTAAACAAAATGCTTCAGTTAAGATCTTAATTAGGGTCGCTTATCCTGCAGGTCAACTTTTGGAAGCTCTGATGTGTTAGAAGATAAAACTAGAATATTGTGAATTAAATCCCACTTTCATTACATTTCATAAGCTTCCTCCTATCATTGCTTAATAGGAAATAAAACTCAGATGTTTCATTAAAAGTACAGTTTCAGATAACGCCCGAGTCAAAGCCTTGTATATGAATGAATAATGCATAAAACATAAGTGTTTTTAATGTGAAGCAGCTACAGGAATGACAACTTTGATCACGTCGCATCATTTGATGCTTTGTCTGGTAGTCATGTTCCGTGTGAGAGACTTCAGGTAGCGTTTGTATTTTCTATCATACAAATGCTATAACGATAAGGACTCCAAAACTCAAATTTGATCATGAACTGGACACACGCAACAGTTTCATCACTTTATTAATGAGTTTAATTATTTATACCAACAAACAAAAACGGTCTTTCTCCCTCCATCTCTCTCTTCATCTCCTTTATCCAACTGTTCTGTTTTACATATTTTCCCTCAGACAAGGGTGACAGCACGGTGCCAGTGAAAGGTCATGGTAAGGTAATTAAAATTGAATTAAAATATTAAAAAAAACAAACCTTTGTGTTACTTCACAGTTTGCTTTTCACTCCTGAGCCCAACACTGCACGATGTACTGATAGGAGAGCTGACGTGACACTCTCCATCAAGTCTTTAGTGCTCATTACTCCACTTTGCAGGCTGATGTGCGACAGCATCCAGCTGCTGCAGCAGCTCTGCTGGCTGTGAGCGGAAAGCTGAGACTGGATGTATCAGCACTGCTTGGACCGGCGGTGAATATGTCAGGCTGTTACAATCTGAACCTGCTTCAAATAAACTCTCAGAAAACACAAACAAACATTATTGCAGGTACGTAAAGGTGCACGTATAGTGTTAACGACAACTAAGAGTTTACAGAGTGCAACGGCCACACTTGTAACTGAATTTATTGGTGAGCGTGCGTCTAACTTTCTTTCCTAATCCAGATTTGCGGACGAGCAGTCAGCAGCAGTCTATTAGTTCTAGTAAAATAGTTTGGAGGAATGTAAAGTTACTGTAAAGTAATGCAAAAGCTACTTAACCCACCCCATCCCCCCCCAAAAAAGATAAATTATCTCACAATGACCTTTCTGAAGCTCCGTCAAGATAAAAGAGCAGAGACACAGCAAATTAGACACAAAAAGTGACTGATCAGAAGATGATAAAAGTACATGATAGTAGCACATTTAACTCGGCTCACCCATTGAGGAATAAGCACAGAGAATAATGTTGACGTTCTGTCGGCACATATACAGACACGCATACATTCCCTGCAGCTGTGCTCAAGAGACTCAGCATGTGTGAAGTCTACGACGCCCACCGACGGGCCAGACCTGCTACACTCACACAACACGCGTCATACAGCAAAATAAAGGAAACAGGACACAGCCGGATAAAGGAGATGAACTACGCCAATAGACAGATGCATTTCCCCCTTTCCTCCAGACACACGCATACACACACGCACGCGCGCACTCACACACACAAATAGGTGATCCGTGCTCTGTCTCAAACACTGTGACCCCCCCACAGATCCAGAGGATTGTAACATTCCCTTCACATTGAAGTTAAATGGAAAACTCTTCCACCTGTTGGCTAACACGTGCACCTGCAAACATATAAGACCACTGATGGGAAAACACACGCCAACACCTGGATCTGAATACAGTATCTTGGATGTGAAAGTGTTTAGCATGTGACATTGCTGGACTAAAAAAAAAAAAAAAAAAAAAGTGACGCGAAGCAAAAATAAAATCCCTTAATTTTACTACCATGACAGACAAAAAAAAAAAAACATTCCCCACCCCTCTAAAAAGCACAATACAATAAATAAAACAGTTAACAATCAATTCATGGGGGTACGAGGGAAAAGCCGTGAAGAGAGAAATGACGGGAGAGAGAATTAAAAATGAAACATTTTGTTCTGTTTTCCCCTCTTGAACCAGGGACTGAAATGAAATCATATTTACAGACTGCGACTGAGGATAAACAGTCCGGCAGCTGCTGCGCCGGTCTACTAGAGAGAGAGA
>OMNM01039329.1:0-16939 GCA_900302745.1 Parablennius parvicornis | reverse complement strand
AAAAAGGAGATAAGAGGTGAATAAAAAGATAGACGCAACCAAAAGTGGCATCATCAATCACGCTGTAAAACAGGGATTATAGATAATTAGTGTCATGACATGAAGTAATGTAAATCTAGGCCTTAATGGTGTTAAATGTCTTTGCATAATAAGTAGAAAATGATGACATCCATACAATTAATCAATTAAGCGGTGCTCAACGACAGTGACATCCGTTGGTACTTTTTTCATTAACAGGATTTATTCATTCATTTATTTATTTTTTGAATCTCCACTGCAGTTGCTGACATCCAAATCAAAAACCCGATGTTATTAAACAAACCTGTGTCCTGCAGGTTAAAGTGCATGCTGTGAAAATCCTCACTGCCAAAGGTTTTACCAGAAACCATAAGAGGAGTATTGTGCTTTCTCCTGACACAGGAAAAGCCCTTTTCTCATATTTATCAATTTATTCACTGAATTCAAATGCAAAAATTGGAAGTTCATTTAAGTTTACACTTATAAAGAGCCTCTGACATTATAAAGCAGTTTAAAAATGTACACATTTACACATGAAAATACCTCTAAAACTAAACTGAGACAATGAATAAATAAACACGACCTGCACAGATATACAGTATTTATTCCTACTCTTCTGTCCACCAGGCATTAAATTAGTTGCAGGGTTCCAATACAGCCCATATAGAAGACTAGAAACGACTCCTGTCACTCCACAGCACAATAAACACAAACAGCTGTTTTTAAAGAGGAAAAAAAAAAAAAAATACACTTATAACCCTCATGACATCTTTATGCATGGGATAATCCATGTTATCAAAGTTGGACAAGCAATGTTTTAATTTGATATATAGAAGTCTGAGATCTCTTTAGTTTAAGTTGACCTTTGAGAGTAAATAGTAATAACTCCTGGCGGAGCAGTGGATCGAACGGCATCGCAATGATTTCCATTTGAAAGTATTTACAGGGTTATAAGATGATCTATGTACAGCCATGTCCAAAGATTCTGAGATCAACTCAAGTGCTGGTATAGACAAAGGCTGTTGCTTCTGTGATTTTGGATGTTTTTGTAAATAAAGATGATCAGAAGCTCCTTTAGAGGGTTCCTACTTTTGGTTTAGGCACATAAGATGCAAAAAAAGATGCTTGAAAGCAAATAAAGTTGTAAACTATTCCACAATGATACCTTGAGGGCGGTCCCCAATAATAAAGTAAAGTTGTATTTATTTAGCCGTCACTGATTGAAAAAGAATCAGGCCATGTTTCAAGAAGCATTTGAAATACCTGACTGCACAACAAAGAGGCAGAAGAAGAAAGACTGCCTCCGTCTACCTTTTTGAAGGTCATTTATTTGGATGGAGGAATACACCCGACAGTGGCTGATTGGAGCAGGATTTTCCTCCTGGAGTTGGCCGAGGAGGCTGAAATGAAGGTTAATCACTATATAACTTTCTACATGTATAATCCTACACTTCATTGTTCATTGAGCATGTCTGCCGAAGCACTTCCGTCAGCAATAATTGCACCTAACCTGTGCCCCGCGTGCTCAAATCTCTGAAATATCACATCTAACTCTGAGAATAAATGGAAAAATTATTGAGGAAAGTGCTGAGCTCAACCTCGGATAGGCAGTGCAGAAAAAAAAAAAAAAGAAAGAAAGAGGGGGTTAGCCGCCTCCCAGCTCATGTCCACTGGAAGCTGGCTAATCCCAGCCCCTCAAAGATGGGAGTTGTTTGGACTTGGGAGGATTTTCACACAGATAAATAAAAGATCGAGCTGATTTGACTTGTTAGCATTGGATTAAACTTAAAGCACAAGCAGAAAGTGTGTGTGTGCGTAGTGATGGTATAGAAGTAACTCTGGCACAATTAGCTCTGATAAAGTGGAGGTGCATTATGTTACACCTCAAAGTGGATGTACAGGTATGGATAGCACAGGTGGTTTATTTGCACTTTTTTGATGGTGTAATATTGAGCTGCATGTAATTTTTACACGCAGGGTGTTACTGCCTTTTGCTGCACACAATAAGAAAACACACATTAAACAGGCAGCTGACGCTGGTTTCCATCCTTTAGAGTGAGGGCTGAGAGCATCAGTGATCATATTCTGCCCCTTAGTGGAAGAAATGGTTCACAGCCCAAGTGAGAGAAGATAACAGGAATGGAGGGGGTGGGGGGAGGCCAGGATGGCGGACAGCTCACGGCTCAGCGCCTCATTCAGCCTTTGATAGGCAGCGACAATCTCACCTTCCCCAAGAATTAAGATTCAAGTAGCTAAAGTCTCCTTTAAAAGGAAATTCCTCTGCAACACCGAGTCACTCCTGCGTTCCCTTAAAAGAAGGGAGCCCCACTCAATTTATATGGAAATTCAGCGTAGTGAACATGGAAGAAAAAAAAAAAATGTTTCCAAACTAAAAGAAAACCAGAAAGCGAAAGATACTGTAGTTTGTGTGTTGTCAACATTAAATGTCTTCAGAAGCGTCTTTGTGGGAGGATTTCCCCCCTCTCCATATAACAAGGATGAACGTGTCAGAATAGGAACACAGGGAGGAACCCCTCGCCCTCCAAACTCATCTCAGATGGGTTTCTGCGAATGCTTCTCTGTCGAGCTGCCGTGGCAAATTAAGAAAATGAAAAGTCCTCTCATATCTCCACGTTGTTTGATTCAGCAGCACAATGCTAAATGAAATGCAAGCAGGAAAAAGGCAAAATACTACCTGCTGGGATTAAAACTACGCATGCAGAACAAATAACACGTCTACAAGTAGTTTATGAAAGGGGGATGAAAACAAACAGAAGTGGCATTATACGATGACTGCTTTTTATATAAATTCTACATGAAGAGATCAAAAATTGGATAATTTATGGAAATTTGTGTTTTGTGAGACTCTGTGCTAAAAAAATATAAAAGCATCAAATAAAGTCCAGCAGAACTTTTGAATAGATTTTCACTCCCAAAATTATACTGATGCACCATCGGACCAATCTGACACGTCATCAAAACAACTATGTCAGTATCGTGTTTGCATTTTCAGAATGTTTCTGCGTCAAACAGCAGCAAGAACATTTTGAAAACAACGTCTGTTACCAGGGAAACGGCAGAATGACAGAAAAGGATGTCGTTTTTATGTTGGGCCACGAGTGGGTGACGTTTAGTTTTTTTGAGTTGTAATGAAACTACACACTTAATCAGACAGCAATACACAATAAACATTAACAATGCAAAGTACACCAACATTCGTACAGAGAGATAATGAAGTTCCATCGTTATTACAGTGATGCGCATGAGCTGTAGCGACGTTTCTGCCGTCGACGCAGAGACGGAGCCTGAGAATTGTCAGAAAGTTGTGTTTTCTTGTTTTCACAGAGAAAGAGTCGGCATGTTTTCAAAAAGGTCCACCTTGGGAGCCGTTCTCAAACACTGGCTCCAAGCTCTGCTGTCAAGAAAACAAACCCCCAAAACACAACGAAAGCTAAGCACTTTCACTTCAACTTCAATGTTCCATGTGATTTTCAACTCATCAGATTCAGGCACCAAAAATACTCTTGATTAAGTCCAGACACCCGTTTTGAAACTCGGTCAGGCTTTACACAGCTAGAGATCAAAATCTGGTTAAACAGACAATATTTTTCCTGAGTTAACAAAACTAGAGGGTATGACCAGAGATACCCGTTTCGTTTATGCAGTAGAAATCCTATGACCTGAACATAGGTAAACTCATTAACAGTACTCGAAGTTTACATGGTAGAAATATTTCTTAACAGCAAAAGCTAACCTTTAAAATGACAACGAATCCCAATGGATTGACTGTCTGCACTATATATATTCACAACCAAGTATATTCGACTAGATTTGAGCAATAATGGTACTTTGAGTCTTGAAAAATTTATTTGTACTAAAAAACTGAAAGACTTTACTAGCTTCAGACATATTTCATGTCATTTAAAGAAAGTCTGAGTTACTTTAAAACACCTACATTTGTAACATTGTTGGATGTAATTTAAAGTAAACACTGACTTCTATGTGATTGCTATACCGTTTCCTCCATGAAAAACCTTTGTGTAGTGTGTGACACAGCCTTGTACTCGTGGATTACACCGTGCGTTGCGTGCATAATACAAAAATGTCCCTCTCACATTGAACCTACATGTTAATTGTGATTCAAAAGAGGTCAAGTCAGAACTATTAAATTGTTTCAGTTTTCAATTATAGTTTCTATTATTTCAAGCTTTCTTGGCTTCAAACTAACAATCAAATGTCACAACAGTACACATTTAGAGCACCATTAGCAGAGCAGGGAGAAAAAAATCAACAACAAAGGGGGTTATTTAAAGGAACTACATGATTTCAGATCTATTTTTATCAGGACCGTAAGAGGAAATTACTATGAGACAAAAAGAGATACTTGACGGAACCTTTATATTTTAACTATGTACAAACATAAACCAATAAAAAAAAAACAAACAAACAAACTGGTAATTTCCCTGAACAGTCGTACTCCAGAGTTTTGACTGTCTGAATACACAAAAGCCACTTGCATTTGGAGAATTAAACAAAAGACTAGGGTATTGTAAACACTTGCTGTGTGTCAGTGATTCTGTTTCACACTGGAAAATAATCAACAGCCAGCTTGTCACTCCCCACAACCTGCCAAGTGTAGGAGTGGAAGCAGTGACACGTGTAACTGACATCTCAGATTTAATTTGACTGGTAATCACACCCAGCTATAGTTTCAGAGCATTTCACACATCTGAGCTACAGTTTTAGGTGTTAAGCTGGTAAGGAGACACGCAACTGTGCTTCTGAAGGATAACACCTCTTCAGAGACGGTCACATTTTAGGTTTCCGCGCCGCCATTATGATTATAATAGCAGTGGCGAGGAAGAAAGTTCGACTCGAGGCATCAATTAAAACATGAGCCGTACCCACTTTTAAACTGACGTTTACTTCAGTTCAGTGGCGATCTGAAGGAAATTATAAACACGTGCGCTTCACTGCGCGCCACCTTGTTAAGATCCTCGGCTCAATCAGATAACCACAAGTGGATAATATCACTACTAATAAGAATCTGAAGTGCATTAATGTCACCTGTGTTTATTGGATTCGACAAGCTTGATTTGGATTGACATGTGATGTGATGAGCAAAATAAAACAAACACACGAAAGATGAATTTACCAGCCTGTGTTCAGGTACTGATTCAACCTGTTTTTTATTATAGGAGAACACAACAATAACCAGATAGAGACACACAATCAGAGACATTTATAATCGTTGCTGAACACTACACAGGTCCTCAATGTATAAATGAAGACAAATTAACTGATTAATAACACAAAATGCATCAGCAACAAAAGCTGCCAAAAATAGCCACAAATGTCTATGTTTTGGAAGCTATTTTTGTATCTTCAGATGCAAATTGTTCATTAATTAAAAAAACAAAAAAATTTCCATTCGTGTAGTATTATGTTTTTACTGTTCCTTCACAACAAGATAAATCTTAGAGGCCCAACCTTCAACACAATAATTTAAACAACTTCTTGATTAATTTGAATGAACGTAACTTTTAATTTCATTTTTCTTATTTCACTTCACTGTCGGTAGTATTTGTTGATGCCCCGTTTACGTGACAATATTTTAAGTGAAAATGCATCATATTTGTTTCACGTGAGCGGGTCTCTCCTCAACAACTGCACACTGGTCAGATGAGCAGTTCATCCACTGGGAAACGTTTGACTAAAGCTTCAGTCCAGGCGTCTTTCAGCAGGTCGTTAACCATCCCTTAACAGGAGCGGTTCATCTTTCGGATTTTCTTGGCTCATCATGGGTTCACCTGGTTTCACTGTTCTTTCGGGACGTGTCCCGCATCTGCTCTCTGGAACGCTAGCTCCATCAGGCTCTTTAGAATGATGTTGATAATCTCTAGTTTGGACTTCCCCCTGTTGCAATTCTTCTTTTTGAGGTTTAAAATGTTCACTGTCCAATTGTGGTGAAGATTCCTGTTCAGGTTAACTCTCAAGAGTCTGGTGAAGATTCCTCCTCAGAATCATCCCGTCCAGGACTTTCAGACGAGTGCTGTGAAACAGAATCATCTTCCTTCACAACCGCTGAAGGCTCTATAGCACTTCGGTCCACAAGATCCTTTATCCACATTAAAGTAAGGCTTACAGATCTGGAGAACTCAAAATCATAGGACGAACCTGGATCTTGCACTTCCGCTTGTGTGAATCTTTCACTTTGATTTCTCCGTCTTTTTGGGTATGCCACTTCTTGTTTTGGAGCTTGTTGGTGCGTCACACTCTATCTCAGCTTTTGGTAGTCTCACTAATTCCACAATAGGCAAAATGTGATTTGTTTATAAGGTTCCTCTTCCATCTTCATAACCAAACCTGAACACAGGCAGATTAAATTTCTCTATGAATTCAGATTCTTCCAACAACCACATACGGATCTGGTGTGTTTGTCTTTCAGCCATCAATTCTTTAGTAAGACTCTGTAACCAACTTCAAGCGGTTGGAAACTTACTCTCTTATCATAAGTTGTCCTGTTCATCGGATGGGACTGGTTAGCTGCTTCAGAAGCCAGGTGATAAGCTTTCTGAAGATCTTTTAACGCTTGCACATAACTTTGCATTATCTTCCATATCCTCACCTGTTCAACAGAGAATCGGGCTTCTCTTCAGAACATGAGGAAGTAAAGGGAGTAACCTGTGGAATCACACCTAGTGCTATTGTATGCATGAATCAGATATCCTACATGTTGATTCCATTGATTTTTTACTTTCCTGAGTCAGGGTTCCAAGCATAGAGCACAAAGTTTGATTAAATATTTCCAGTTGAGGATCTCCTTGTGGATGATACAGTGTCGTCCTGGACTTCTTGACTCCAGTCATTTTCAAAAGATCTCAGATCAACTTGCTCTTAAAATCCCTTCCCTGGTGGGAATGAATTCTGGTGGGCAATCCATAGTGTACAAGAACATGTCGACCAGAGTCTTTGCAACAGTCTAAGCCTTCTGATTCTTTGTTGGGAAAGCTTGTGCATAGCGAATGAAGTGATCTGTCATCACAAACACATTTCTGATGCTCTTGGAATCTGGTTCCATGGACAGAAAATCTATGCATACAAGATCCATTGGTCTTCTGCTCATAATGTGATGCAGTGGAGCTGCTCTTTGACTTGGGTCTTGCGCACAAGGCACTCTCCGCAATTCGTGACATGGTACTCAGCATATCTGGCCATTTTGGGCCAGAAGAATCTACTAGTGAGCAGATCAGTAGTCCTTTCAATACCAAGGTGTCATCGTGCACAGACTTGTGCACGGCTGCTCAAAACGCATTTGGTAGGACTAGCTGTGTAAACTTTTCACATGAAGGTCATTTGCTGCCACGACAAAGCGAACCCTTTTTCATGAACACTTTGTCCTTTTGTTGTTTCAGGTGAGAGAGCTCAGAGTTGTTGCGACTGTACTTATTATATGTCAGCTGTTGAACTTTCTGCATCGCTCATCCAGTTTGATCTCTTTTCTGCAGCTATCAGCTCTGAGTGGGACATGAGCTCCAAAGACTTCAGCTCCATCCGAGTAAGAAAGGTGTAGAGTTCAAGAACAGCATCAGAAGAAGCTCCCAACTGCTCCACTTACCTTATGGAACCGTCTTAAGATTGGATTAGGACATGCTGACAGACTGACTTCTTTCGGGGTATAATTTTCCATTCTGTGTTTTCATGCTCATGGAGGTTTCTGGAGAGCAGGACAGCATCTATATTGTACTTACCTGGTCGGTACTGTACAATGTTCTATGTGGATAAGGCGGAAAGCCATCTGTGACCAACAGCATTTAGCTTTGCTGTTGAGAGAACATTTGTTGAGGGGTTATCATCAGCACGTACTGTCAAGCGAACTCCATGAAAATAATCACTGAACTTGTCCACAACTGCCCGTTTAAGAGACAAGAACATCAACTGATGTATGGGATAACGCTTTGCTGACTGGCTCAGCTTCCTGATAGCAAATGCTACTGGACTCAAGCCCTCGCTGAACTCCTGATGGACAACTTAAGGTAGGATCCACATGTAAGATGTAGGGCTTCTCAGGGTTAGCAAATGCAAGCACTGATGCATGCATCAGAGTATATAGATGGCTTTATGGAATGCATCAGTGTATGACTGGTCCCATCTAGCTCCAAAGGACACAGGTTCTTTGAGATACCTTTTATTTGGGTCTTTATGTTTTCTGCTTTTTTGAGTTGGAGCATAGCCTTTGGTCAGCTCTGTCAGTGGCCGAACTGTAGCAGCATAGTTGGCTATAAACCTGTGATAGTACCCACAGAAGTCCAAGAAAGATATAAGGGTCTTCAAGTCAATAGGCTGAGGACAGGTTGTAATAGTCTCCACCTTTTGAGTGTCTGGTGAAACACCATCTGCGGGAACAATGTGTCCCAGATATTTCTCCTTTGGCTGGTAGAACCGACACCTGTCAAGGAGCGTTTGAGTCCAGCCTCTGCAAGGCGGTCCAGGAGTTTGATAAGTCTCTTCTCATGTTCTTCTAGTGACTTTGCATAAAGAAAAAGATAATTTAAGTAGACAATGACTTGAAGTAGATTCACATGACCGGTCGCCTTCTCCCTTAATCTTTGGAAATTACGCTGGGGCTCCAGTTATTCCATCAGGCATCCTTTCAAACCAAAAGAACTACCAGGGACAGATGAATGCCACTTTTTCCTTGTCCTCTTCAATCATTGCAATTTGATAATAAATGCTTCTGAGGTCAAGGACAGAGAATCAACGGCTTCCAGACGGAGTCCAACACATCACCCAAGCAAGGGGTGGTGTACTGATCAGGGATGGTATAGTTGTTCAGCAACCTGTAATCAATGCGGAACCTTATCGATCCATTCTTCTTCCTAACAATCACATTAGGTGATGCATGAGGACTGTGAGAATCTTTGATAATGCCTGTGTTTAAAAGCTCCTGCAGAGGTTTCCTTACATCATTGATGTTTGCAGGTGCCAAGCAATGTGAAAGCTGCCGAAAGGGCCTCACATCACACAGACGGATTGTGTGCTCTACGCCTCTTGCTAAGCCCACATCCCAATCAGTCAAAAAGAAGACGTGGGGTCTTTCAGACAGTTTTCACTTCAGGCACTTTTTCCACTTTGATGGCACAGGTGAAGCTCCAAAGTTAATGAGATTGGAGTCAAAAGGTCCTGCTGCGAGTTTGTCAAGAGGTACAGAAATGACTCTTCTCAGTAAGATTCATGTATCCCATGATTGTTACCTTGGGAATGATGGTCTCTTTCAGGGACTGGTTCTGCACCAGAATCCAGACCCTGTTGACATTGACTGCTTCCCCTAGCATTACCATGGGCTGTAATTTGCAGTCACTTTTCCTGACAGCACTGTTGACTTTTGGGGCTGCAGACTTTGAAGTTTGGTTGTCATTGGACCCTCTCAGATCTTGAATTAGGTTATTGACTTTACTGATATTTTCTTCATTGTGGCATTTTGTTGTGACATGTCCATTCTGTCCACACACAGAGCAGAACTGCCCTTCTGCTGGTCTTGAAGGTATAGCAGGAGTGTTGACAATGCTCAAGGTAGCGTCAACTTTAAAGTGTTTGTTTGGATTGACTGCATTGCTCATATTTTGTTGATAACTTCAAACTTGTTTCTTTAAAGCTGTAATCTCTACGTCCTGTGGTTTTTCACATGGAGATGTGGTTACAGGTGCCTTTGCTCAAACAGATGCAAGCAACGCCATGAGCTCATGCACTCGGCTTTAAGAATTTTAATTTTCGTATGTTTAACTTCACTTGACTGTTTTGCCTGTACTTGATGCAGCGAGGCATTAAGTTTCTTTCTTGAAGCCTCACATTCCTCTTCAGCACTGGTCTGACCAAGAAGCTGTAGGAATGTTGGGGGGCCGAGCCTTTCTTTCCCCGAGATGTAGCTGCACCTCTCAACAACTGTTCCACATGGGCTTTATCCCTACTGGTCGGGGGTAGACCACCTCTCTGTACAACCTTAGACGGTGAGCTTTCAAGCCGTCTAAGAAAGTCGGTTTCTCGCCTGGGTTTTGCTGCTACAGTCTGAATGCAAAATATATATCATTACCTGATTCTGCAGTTCCAAAAGCACTATCAAGAGCTTCTAAGTAGTCTGTGGGACTAGAATCAAGATTTGCATCTCTCACAGCTTTATCTCAAGTGTTCGCCCTTTAGACTTTCCATCAACTGGCGTCGTTTCTCTCTCTTGGTGTAATCACTTTCCTCCACTATTAGTCAGGCATGTTCTAGCCGGTGGTTGAACGGCTCCTCACCCACTGGTACAGGTTGCATTCCTGAGAAAATGCAGAGGCAACGATTGCCACTTTCAGTTGGAGGTTTAGCTGTCTTTTGCATAAATTCTCTAACGGCTTGGAGAATGGACTCGGGTAGAGTTGATGGCAGGAGGTGAGGTGTGGAGGAGGGCTGTGACATCTTCCATGATATGACCCTCAGCTTGAAACAGTGCTTTCAACATCTCCCTCAGCAGCTGGTGGACCTTCTGCAACAACTGGCCGCCATGGTTCTCCACTCTGGAAATGGCACGTCCGGAGGAACACTGGCTGCTGTTCAGTATTGTATTGACTTTCAACCCCCTCACACAACCTTTTTCCCAACACTTGATTGTTTTGAGAGTCTCTTCAATTCAGGTAATTTCCATATCTTCAGGAACCACAATGATAAGAGCATGAGCTTCATTCAAACCCTCACCTCTGCACCATCCCTTTAGCTCCAAAACTGTTGACTCCAATGATGTCACTTTGTTTAGCTGTTTCAATGTCTAGAAAAAACCCAAAATTAATCCTAGCAGTGTTATTTTACCCATCTATCACCTTAATAAATTGAAATAGGGCCCTAGGCTTTTTGGTATTATTTTATAAGAGCAATTCAGTAAATTATCACAATAATATTAGTTTTGGTTAAGTTCTAATAGCTTAAAACACAATGAAACAATACATTGAGAATATGTGGTAATGTTTGCAGACCTTTAACACCTTGAAAAATGCAGTTACATCAAACAATATCATACGAAAATAAAAGTTTAAAAAAGTGTCCAATTACTAAAACAAAAACAATAATTTTCACCAATTAAACAACACAAAAGATCAGGATAAACCACCATAATAAAGTTATTTAAATCAATATACCCTGTTGCAGGGATGTTTACTTTGAGTTCAAATGAAAAAATAAACTCATTCTCCAAATGAGGAAAATAAAAATCCAAGAAATACCTTGCTGTGGAAGAGTGGGTGCTAATCGATTGTTCATCCAGAGTTGGAGCAGGGGGACAGGACGCAGGATGCAGGAGGTGGTTGAGAGGTGCAGCTGGTTGTCCAACGTAGCCAGAGGAACTCTGAGCATCCAGGGGCTCAGAGCGCTATCTGGTGAGGATTGTTGGTTTTTATATCTGGAAACAATCCAGAATGGAGTAGGACAGTCCAGAGACGAGCTGTGGTGAATGGATGTAGTCTGACGTCGTCTGTCCTCAACAACTGCACACTGGTGACATGAGAAGTTCAGTCTCTGGGAAACTTTTGGCTGGAGCTTCAGTCCAGGAGTCTTTAAGCAGGTTGTTGGTCAACAATCCCTCAACAGGAGCTGTTACATGAACTTCATGCTCCACTCCTTGAAACATGGTCTAACACGCCACCATCTTGCTGCTCTGTCTCCTCCTCCTCTGCTGTCTCTCTACCAGGCTTGAGAAAACACACACACACACCTGCTGAGCTGCACCTCGTTCATGCTCACCTCCAGGATCCCTGTTATCCAATCAGCAGCCAGCAAGCTGCAGGCAGGCCCACAGACGTCTCTCAGGTTTAACATTTGTTTTACCAAATAAATGAAATGAACTACATTAAGCATTCAAATAAAATGTACACATTTCATACGTTTTTATCAAACCATAAAAATATGTATTTTAATCACTTTTTAATACACGTAAAACCTTTAGAAAGTGAATTTAGTAATTTTATTTTTCTTGTAAAGTCCTTTTGGTTTTGTTTTTGCCAGGCGACACATAAAATGTATAAAAGAGTCAACCATCAGCAGGAATCCCATCGTTTTGAACGTTAAATCGCATCTTGTGTTTGGTCCATATACAGCTTTTTAGTCAATGCTGCTTTGACACTCCGAGTTCATTTTGATCAATCATGCACCAGTGTACATTTGTAAGCATGCTGAGAGCGACTGTTTGATGAGTGTTGGAATGGCACCATCAGCACCAAGCCAGTAATCATACTCAAGGTTTGTTCCGACCAGACCAAACACGCCAATTGTGAACACACCCTGAGGTGTAAGAATGTTTAGCTCTACAGTGGCTGCAGATGATCATATACTGTATATCCAATTAAAACACAGAATATAAGACCAATAGAGTCAAAATTGATTAGAGATAAGCCTCTGTAAAAGTGAAATAAATAAATTTGTCATATTTTTGAGTGGTATGCATCGGCTTGTTTGTATGTGACAAAATAAAGCCCGAGAGGAAAAGAACAGCCTACAGCTAGTCAGATACAGCCTTGCTTCCTTCATGCCGTGGGCTGCTTTGCTGCCTCTGGTACTGGAGGCATTGAATGTATCAAAGGTATGATGAAATCAAAAGATCACTGAGGCCTTTTAGAGCACTACGTGTTACCCAGTGTCGGAAAAACTAGGTTTGAGGCAAAGGTCTTGAGTCCTACAGCAGTACAATAACCTAAAGCGCACATCCAGCGGCAGAAAAGAATGTTATGAAGGAAAAAGAATGGCTGTTTAATAACTGGCCAACATGAGCTCTGACCGGAATCTGACTGAAAACCTTTTGGACAAACGTGCAATCTGTCAGTTCATGCACAAGTACTTACAAACTTTAAGTATCATGAATGAACAGTGACGAAAGAGACAATATCCACTCTCACTATATATATATATATATATATAGTGAGAGTCCAAAGTACAACCTGCATTTGTTTCATTGATTTCAATTCACATGTTCAATAGTTCTTGTATGACTCTTTTGTGATTTACTTTCAGGAGCTGTGTTGAAGACAAAAGTAAATAGAAAACAACACTGGTTGCTTTACATGTTTTCTTTTATAAGAAAAAGGAGGGATTTTGTTTAACTGCTTGTTTGCTTCCTGAACGGATATAGCAGTAATCCCCGTAGTTACTTTTACTAACCATAAACGTACATTTAATTTAATTTTTAATTTTTTTACTTTTCACTGCTTATTTGCAAAAATGTTATCTAAATGTCTGAAGCTTCACAAGCATCACACATCGTTGTGCTGTGCAGGGATAGCAATTTAAACATTATGTGTTTACTTGCAGGCAAATAATTGTTTTAAAGGATTTAATAGGAGCTTGTTTACTTACCGCACACATCTAAAAATATATGCAAGTAAATGATCTTATTATCAGCAAAAAGACTGGCTTACCTTTTAAATGGATAAAATATTAAAACGCATCCTAATGTGCAAAGGTAATGAAGACAAAGTTAAAGATTCACACATGATGAGCAACAGCAATATAATAGGCTGATATTAAATTGGAATTTGTTATGTTTGCCGGTCCTTAAAATTTAATCATGTGACTATTTAAAGTAATCACACTACTGAGAATGTCATATTCTTTTATAAAGAGGATTTGCAGTTATTATCGCTAACAACTGGATTCAGGGCTCTACCTGTACACCTGCAGAGTGAGATGAGACGCTCTCAGGCCTCATTCACACTGCAGGGGAAAAGCGACTCAATTCAGATTTTTTTTTTCTACTCACAGCGACTCATGTCTGAGCTGTTTTGTGGTCGTGTGAAAGCGCCAATTCTGTTTTTTTTCACACCAGACCCAGGCCTCGTTCATACGTGGTGCCAATACAGATATTTTTCTACATGCAACTGCTTCGTCAATGATGTGTGACTGACGTCACTGATAAGCGCCGGAGGAAGCGGCTCTGCCAAAATATTAAAAGCTGTTAAAAGGCGTGCTCTCTTTTTACGTCTTTCTCCTTCTTTCCTCCTCGTGTTGTCTAGATTTTGTCGGCTCGTATTTAACAACCGCTTGATAATGAATTTACAGGGGCTGACCAGCATTGCCAGATATGGGGGTATCCCCCAATTGGGGATACAAAAACGCTCTCTTTGTTTATTTTGTGCTTTGTTTTGTATGTTTATGACTTTATGTTCTTTATTACACATATTGTAGTTTTATGGTTTTACCATGATCTCAACACAGGCTGAGAGTTGGGCCGGTTTTTATTGAGTTGTGTGGGTTTTACCTTGTTTGGGCTGGAAACAATGAGTCACATCTGGCAACCCTGGTGCTGACCCGCGGTGTGAACGGGGCCTAAATGGATCGAATGGAAGCAACACAAGAATGCAGAACTTAGCACTTTCACTCAACAGCAAGAGATTTGGGATTCAAACCCAGGCAGGAGCTTTTCATCGTGAGGTTTTCAAGCTCTCTGTGCATATGTAGGATTTCAACCTGGATCCAAAAGCATGGTTGTTATTGTGGATGAACTGGCGACCTTTTCAGAATCTGAATCTGAACCACAATCAGCTTTCATGGCCAAGTATGTGACATACAAGGAATTTGCTTCGGTAGACTGGCTCTCTTTGTGCAATATAAACATTAAATAATAGAAATAACAAAATATAAACAAGTACCTAAGGACTAATACGTACAAGAGTGATAGACGGTTTTCAGGATGTATCATGGCTTTCGTCCAGTTTGGATGAAGCAACTGTTTAAAATAGAAGATAATACTAAGGTGTCTTTTCACACCTTCATCCGTAAAACACTTGAGTGGGATGGTGTCCCTCGCACATCTACTATTGTTGTTTGTGTTTCAGCACGGCAAATTTCTTATCTCGGCATTAAATGTCCCTGGAATCTCTGTCTTGCTAGGACGGTGAGTCACTCTCCACTGTGCTACGACAGATCCAGCAGGCTCCGAGCTCGCTCTCTGAGCTTCTATTAACATGAAGTTGTGAAGAAACCCGGGGCCAACTGAGACTCCTGGGCATCTAATTCATCCTCCCTGCATGTACCATTGAAAAAGCAAGCCTCTGGGGAGAGCAGACGGCTCTGGCTTCATAGTGTATTCTCTCCTCATATGTTAGGGCGAGCGAGCTACCCACTACTCCATCCCACCCTCGAATGAACAGGCTGAAATGTTGGAGGCATGCTTGGCTCACAGCGTGCACTTTGAAAAACGTTCCTTGATACTCAAATACTCAATGGAGTGACTGAGGAAGGACGGCTGAGAGACACTGCGAGCTCCCTGTACAATCTAATGCACTGGTTCGCATGCAAGAAAACAATAGGTTAGCTACGTCAAACATAAAACAAGTGCTATTGAAATGTCTGTTTCAGCTGGTGATTGGTATTTATTTGATGTGTGATTGATTTCTTGGTAAACTGGATATATGCCACTGTCTGCTATGCTAATAGACATTTGTTATTGGTCTTGGTGACGATTATTATTTTCAAAGAAATGTGAGTGGTTTATGGGCTCTCTATGAAACGACATGGAAAGACACAAGTTTATCGGGATAGTCAAAACTCTAATAGAACCACCAGAGACATTGGGTTTCCTCTTAAATGACCTAATATTTGTCTCTCTGTGTCACGAATAAATGCTGAATGGTAAACAGCCGTTATTTACATTGCATGTTTTCACAAGTTCTGGAGGTTAATCTTTTATGCACATTCACATTCATGCATCCGCACTAATGCAAATACTTGAGGAGAGACAACAGAGGAAATACTATTATATGCTCACCTTATGTTTACCTGAGAAATTCCAAGGAAGCATGGCCGTCTCTATTTTTATTAACCCACACTAACTTAGCTCGCCGACACCTTTAGCCTCTTTCTGTTCCCCCCCACCCTGAGATTTAGTGAAGTTTCCTGTGTGAAGCAGATGTTCCTCGGCTTTCTCATTTTGAGAAAAGCTGATGCAACTTTCAAAGACATGTTAACACTACACATGAACTCCCTCAAACACACACATACACTCACACTAGTCTTATTTGGCTTGGGTATTAACATTTTTTTTTTTTTTTGCTCCAGCCAACAGGCTGACCTGCTATAGCAATACATCAAGTCAGTGCTGGCAGTTTCCAGTGTCGAAATGTATAAATAGAGATTATAGAGTTGATGTACAGGGGTCAAAGGGCGTAAGGAACATTTTGTCCCCATTGGAAATCTGTCCTCCCACTTCTCCATCATCACTCAATGTGACATTCGGTACTTTGACATTGAGGCTTGCACATCAGACTCATTGGCAAATGACATTTGATCTAATAAACAAAGCCATTTTTATAATGTTCTTCATGGGAAAATTCAAAAAAGTAAGATAAATGTGTGTAGTGTACGCTTCATTTCCAACCTTGCCGACAAAGTGTTATGAGTGAAACTCCTTTTGTCAGCGTATTGCCTCAGCAATGGAAGTGCAACTATCACACTATTGTGAACCAGTTTCATTCAGTTTCATTCAATATATTCAAGGTTTCATTCAATATATTCAAAGTTCCATGCCTTATATCCAAGGCTCCGTATAGCTGAGCCACATATTCACACATTAATCGTTTAAAAGGCAAAACAGCTGCTTAATGAAAGACAATGTTTGCTGTTGTTCTTGGAGTCTAAAAGATGTGACAATTGAAGTTCTCCCTTGCCAGCTTGGGGTGTGTGTGTGTGTGTGTGTGTGTGTGTGTGTGTGTGTGTGTGTGTGTGTGTGTGCGTGCGTGCGTGCGTGCGTGCGTGTGTGTGTGTGTGTGTGTGTAGCTATACGCACCATTCACCCGTCACCAAGAGCAGAAATCTCACTTTTAGGTGAAGTTCTGTAGAAGCAGAGGCTCAGAACAGCTTGTATCTCCATGAGGAGGTAGAACGAGGCGCCATGAAGCCCGTTACC
>OMNM01039327.1:8523-36536 GCA_900302745.1 Parablennius parvicornis | reverse complement strand
CACGGCGAGTGATTGCAGTTCCTTGTTCATATCCATTCACGACTGGCTGGACACTGTAGGTGTACTCCACTCCTGGAGTGAGGCCAGAAATGTAAATGCTTCCTGAGTCAGAGGTCACGTCTCTTGGGGCCTCCCCACCCTGACTGGGCCGTACTGTCAACTGAAAAACGGATGAACACACAGTCAGAAAGATGAAGGAGAGAGAGAGAGATAGATCATGGATACAGGAGGTAAAGGTCAGAGGTCGCTGTTTTCCCAAGGAGATGTAAGCCTGCAAGCGGATTCTCATGTCTGGTGTGAGATATTCTAGCCAATCAGATTCATCTCCGAGGTCAGCACCCCCCCCCATGTTTGCTGACACTCAATGAGGCCAACAACAAAACCAAGAATAGCTTGGGTTCCCTTTCCACGGCAAATGCTAGAAAGTCTTTGAAGACAAGGAAAAAACGATGGATGAACTAAATGGATGAATAAAGTACATTGTTGGATTTCCTTCAGCATCATTTAGTTTTCTGTGTGAAGTAGTCAACATACCTTGTACCCAATGTGAGGAACTGGATTCCAGGAGATGATAATGGAGGTATCAGTCACATCAGTGTTGAAAGTAGGAGCGTTTCCCATTGCAGGGCCTGAAAAGACGCAGAGTAAAGGTTTCTAGTCACTACAAAATCCAATGATCTGTGTGGTTGTAGTGTGGCAGATCAGCAGTTTGGTGATAAGCACTCTTGCCTCGTAGGGAGAATAAAACGGTGTGGAGTTTGCATGTTCTTCCTGTGGGTGCAAACGTTTCCAATGGATAATTTACTTTCCTCCGACAGTCGAAAGAAATGTGTATGAGGTGAATCTTTGTCTCTTAACTGTCCATAGGGACGAGTAGGATTTTGTGTTGTGCGACTTCCTGTGTTTGCCCTGTGATGACTGGGTGTACCCTGCACTGTTTTGATTGTAAACTGTGACTGACCATGACATGGACAACAAGGGATAGAAGAGAGGTGTGCTACTACCTTAATGGCCACATGAGACGTTTTTGTCACTTCTCACCAAATCAAATGTAAGTGCAATAGCAAAACAAGTTAACATTTACAGGCTGCACACCCCTGGTATAGAAGATGGATGTGCAGACATGCTGTAAAAGCTTTACAACACAACGGAAGATTGAAAAGTAAGAAAAAAACTTAATTGAAACATTCAAACACTCAGACCAGTCTTTGTTCTGAGGTTGACAAAAGTAAACGCTACGGCGTGAGATACTCACCAGTAGTAAAGACAGCAGTCTCCCCCTCACTCAGTGTGTTGTCCTGTTCAGCGTGCAGAGTGGCAGTGTACTCCGTCTCAGGCTTCAGGTTGAGGAGGATGTACTGGGACAGGTGGGCGGGCAGGCGCTGCTGCTTGGGGTTTGAGCCCTCCACAGTGAGGAAGAGGCGGTAGCCGGTGATTTTGGCACGGGGCGCATACCACAGAATCACTGCACTGTTCTCAGTGATGTTGGAAAAGTGGATGTCGGTGGGGGCGTCTGGCTCTGACAAGAGACATAAACAAACAATTGGATACAGGAAGCTAGTCAAGCATACGTTGTTTAACAGCAATCCAACCAAAGAAAAGCACTTCCCAAAATTTTAAAAGTTTGAACATCACTAACACATACTTGTAGTGTGCTCCCCAACAAGGGGTAAGCTCTCTTCTCCGTTATGAATGGTGTAGACGTTGAAGCGGTACAGTGTGCCTGGCTGCAGGTGCGTCACTTCAACGTAGGAGTTCTGACTGACAGGCAGCGTCATCTCTCTCTGCGGGGAACCCAACTCGTCCACGGGTATCACTGTGACCCGGTAACCAGAGACGGAACCAGCCGGGCCGGTCCAGGTCAGGACGATCTTCTTGTCGGACACTTCAAAGAACTGCAGGTCGGTGGGAGAATCTACTTCATCTGTGGAAAAGAAGAAAAATTTATCAAAGTTGTTAGACGACTCAGTCTGAGTGTCATCTAACAAGTCATGACACTTATGCGTTTGATGAAATAGAAGATAAGCAAGTGTAAAGTAACTGATACATGTCTTAACGCAGCGCCCTGTTCTGTCTGGGTCTGCGTGCCAATACAATTGCAAACTCAGCAGATAAGATTGACACTCTTCTCTAGCTTCGGGCAACGTTCATCTCATTACAATTATTTCCATTGTGAACGACACCTCTGTGTAAATAGCTGGAAGATCACTTATGAACATGGTGAATGCATGGAAAAGGAAAAAAAGGGGAAAACCCATAATTCATAATTTAAACTAAAAAAAAGAAAAAACTTGCAGGTGAGGGCCAAAACTTTAATGAAAGACACAAAACAAATAGAGTTTTTATATTCACCCAGGATCTGAAAGCTTTACACTTAAAAAAAAAAACCTGATTCCTCCCAAAGACTTGAAAAGACCATATAGTTCATAAACAAACTATGATATATGGACATATGCCTCATGGATCAAAGTTTTATCTTGCATGACAATAAAAATAACGAGTCGTTCTCGTGAGTCATTCGGAGCAGGTCATCAAAGCGCACGCTGCTTTATATGGAAACATAACATGCTCATAGGGGCATGACCGCTTTCAGGCAATTGCTATGTAGAAAGTGCCAAATGGTGACAGCGCCTCACATCATGGACAGAGTGGTTGACACAACACACAGAAATGTCTCAAAACAGTACACAGCTGTAAATAAGATCAAGGGAGAGAGAGAGAGAGAGAGAGAGAGGGATCTGGATTTTGAAGGAGATGAAATTAAAGAAAGGAATGAAAAAGGAAGGTCAAATTAATTCAGAGTAGACTGCTGCACTGGCTCATCTTTAGTCATTCCTACCGCTGCAAGCCAGAGTTCAGTACAAGGTTTTACCGTGAATGCAGCAATTGTTTGATTCAGACATCACATGAGGTTTTTTTTTTTTAAACGGAGCTTTAAAAAACATAGACATTGCAGTACTTCCCATCACATGCTGATTATTTACTTACCAGATATAAACCAAACACAAGATTTCTGATCGGGAGGCTATTTCTTTGCAGGCAAAGTTCTTATTGGAAACTAATTTCATACCTTCAGAAACTTGTTTATTTACCATTTCAAAAGGGTGCCACATTTGTTGGGAACATGTTTACAACTTTTTTCAACATCTTGTAGTGAGTGGATAGAATCAGAGTGAAGGCAGGGGCAGATTAACGCTCCACAGATGCTCTTGTTTGAGTGAATAAATCAGATTTTACTCTTTGAATATTTCAAACAGCACCAAACAAGCAGATACAATTTTAAGCTCTGCTGCTCATCTTACAAATGCACGTTCCTTCCAAATAGTGCCCCCTTTTAAAGGGTAATAAATATAGTATGGAGTCTATTGTCAAGTAGCACAACAGAGAAACAGTCTATGTGACGTAGATTTTATCTCACTTTTTGTGCAATGTTTAAATTCTAATAAACTTATGTGGAGGACCCATAGCACCAAAACTAAGGTATACATTTTTTTTTAGCTTAACATTGGGTGACGTATCATAGCATACATGTACCACAGCAGAGCACAGTCTGACACACAGCGGTGACGGGGACTCTCAATTAGGTCATGCATCTTCAGTCCATCACACAAACTGTACAAACACACTTTTCCAACATCTGCACGACTGACCAAAACAGCATGCTCAAGCTGGCACACTTTCGCTTTACCAAACTGCAGAAGAAGAGCCCCACAGCTGTGCACTCCATGACTTCACTTTCCATTGGAAAACTCCTCTTACTTCTAGTATTCAGAGTTGGAAAGTGGAAACTTCCATGAATATCACTAAAGTTTACCTGAACATCAACAGCTTTGCTAATTGTGTGGATCAGGTCAGTTTAAGGAACACAGATTTGCAGTATGCAGTCATTTCTGCTCTTTCTACATAAATGAACTTAAAGTTAAGCAAGTACAGCCTTAAACGAGGCAAACTTCAATTTTTTTTTACATGAATCCCTCCAGCTGACTCAAACTTTCTGCCAGAAAGTTTTTATCTTTTGCAGAAAGAGTGTCAGTCCCATACCTGGCAGTGGATCTCCGGAGGTGTTGACCTGAACGAAGATGGGCTCACTCTCCTGACTGTCCTCCACAGCGTAGATACTGATGTTGTACATCTTCCCAGGAAGAAGGTCACTCAGCGTCACAGACGTGGCGGTATCAGGGAGATTCAGCTCGGTGCTCTCACCTTCCACTGACGGCGTGTAGACAACCCGATAGCCTGCATGGAAGATACAGAATGCGTGGCTCACCGTTTGCAGGCAGTTTCAAACATCAAGTCAATGCTTAAATGACAATGCAGTTATAACTTACCAGTGATGGGAGCTAGTGGTTTTTCCCAGGTAATTACAATGGAAGTGTCTCCAACATCCTCCACTTCATGCTCCTTTGGAGCATCGGGTGCTATCAGAATATATGAGGTGTGAATATGACAAAAAATATATATCTTTATTCCTTTATTTCTACTTGAGTAATATATTTTTAATTGGTTACCTATGAATTCAAGCACATATTTCTTTGCTTGCGGGAATTTTTGTACATCTTTAATATATACACTCAGACACAAAGTGAGGAAGCACAGAGACAGGTGGAAGAGAGACAGGCAACAAAGACACAATGAAAGATATAAAAGCAGAGAGACTGGAAGAGTGAGAAACATTAGAGGAGAGGAAAGTGAAAAGAGAGGAATATACAGACAAAGAAAAAGAGAATAGCGTAAAATGGGGTGGGGGTGTCAAGAAAAGAAAAAGAAATACAAGAAAGAAACAGAGAAAACGAAACAGAGGCAGACAAAAAAAAAAACTCACCAGTTGTTTGTGAAGTTGTAAGAATGAGGTTGTCTTCTCCGCTATCCGTGACCTCGTACACATTAACAGTGTATTTCCTTCCAGGCAGAAGCTCATTAATGTTGACTGAGGTAGTTGAGCGAGGCAGGTCTGATAAAAAGATAACTCGGTCAACGATTTTCAGAACATTGTAAAGAGACTGTGCAGGTTGTATCATTTTGAATTCAGTGTGAACTGTGCGTCCACACTTACCCAGCACAACAGGCTCTCCAGTGTTCTGGCCCTGCTCAGTGAGCTCGTACTCCACCCTGAAACCAGACACTGTGTCCGAGGCAGAGACCCAAGAGACGACGAAGCTGCTGGAGGTGATCTCAGTCACCGACTCCGAGGTGTCGATCACGGGAGGAAGCATGCTGGTCTCGCCTTGGGTTGTAGCCACTAGAGGAGAAGGAGGAAGACATGTTTGGAAATAAATGTAAGGGTAGACTGCTTGTAATATTAGGACCAGAAGCACCGGCCAGGACACACTGGAAAAATAGTTTTCAATCTCTGTGAGGACAGGCTTGTTAAATAAAGATTTAAGGAACAAAAATAGAGAAAAATCCAGATTCGATTTTAAGAGTTCAGCTGAACGAAAGTAAACATAAAAGTGGTAACAAACTAGACGGTTGATACAAGCCAAAGCCAGATCTATCAACTTACATGATCCATAATTGGTAGTGAAGTCAAAACGGGTGATCTCTCTGCGTCCAAGCCTCAGGACGCTGATCAGCTGGCCCTCGTAGGTGATGCCCGGCTTCAGACTGGAGATGGTGTAGGAGTTGAGATGGCCAGGGATTACCACCTCCCTCCACGGGTTGGATGAGTGTTTCTGGAAAATAGTGATGAGCATTGAAATCAAGCACACAAATGTAAAAACATTCGGCATAAGACACGCTCAAGGACCCAGACCTCCACATTGGAGCATTGTCTCCTTGACTGGAGTAATCCTGATCAGCATGTTTGAGAAGCTTCCACACACCGTTATATCAGATTCATTTGAAAGAGGTCATGAGTCGTTGTCAACTCTACATTTAAAAAACTCACCACTTTCCATTTCAGGATGTACTGGGTGATGTGGGCAGACGGAGGGGCGTTCCACTGAATAGGGTGGGAGTTGGGTTGGTTTCCTGATTCTGTTATGATCACCTGGACAGGACGATGTCCGCCTGCATGAGAAAACACACACAGAATTAAACAAAAGTAAGCAGACCTGCTTCATTCCACTTTGACGTGATTTAGTAGGAATCAAGACGCATTATCAATGCCTTTTATTTCCTGCTAATAGTACATTTCATAAACACAATCCCGCAAATGATGGAGAACACACAGCTTCACATAATCCATGTGTTATGGACTGGGCAGTATGTTTTTTGGGTTATTTTCCAGAGCAGGACACAGAACAGAGGGGAAAACTAGCAGCTCTATGTGAGATTCCAGCTCCGATGTCAACTGCTGAATAGCGGGAAGGGTTTTACTCTACTTTCTCCTCTCTGAAGCATACTGCTTAATCGCACTCTTCCCTTGAAATTACAGTAAAATCAACCAAGCAAATGGTCAAATGTACAAGGCTTTTAAACCTCTCGTAATTTTCGGACATTATTTCTTTTACAGTCATGTAATGATCAATATTATGCAATAAAATGGTTAACAGGAATAATGTTGCATCTTTTTTTTTTTTAACTTTGCATTTCATTACAGTAATCATAAGGATAAAAATTTAATATGACTTTTTACTTTTACAGTATGGAAAACCATTGGTGCAGAAGACACTAATCCTTTAAAGGGCATGTTTTTGTTAAATAGCACATACTGAATCACCGACAGAGTGACTTGCAGGGTGTTTATAACTTATAATAAGGTAAGAAGTGATGCTGTTTCAAATCAAAATGATTTTTTATGTTATTTTGTAATGTGAAACATTTTAGATTGTAGATCTCAAAATAAAGTGCTGAAAGGTGGTATGATATAATGAGATATTAAGACATGTCATTCATTATTATGTGAGTTATAGCTCAGTCAGCTGTTTTATTATTATCAAAAGGAAAACAAAGGACTTATATATGGCCCATTCAGAATTTCAGAAGAAAAATGGGTCTAAACTTATCACCACAGGAGAGATACAAGGTTTTTCCTGTTTTGAGATGTCAAACAAAACCATTATAAGATGTTTTAAAAACAAATCTACATCTTTAAAAAAAGAACAACAACAAAAAAAAAAAAACTGTCCATCGCTTTATTCTAAAGGCTCCTTGGGTGTGGGTGTCACTTCTAATGTAATGTTTATCAGATGTCAGAGTGGGGGTCCACTTTTTTTTTTTTTTAAAGGAAATGGGTCAGTAATCACTGGTTTACCACCACGACTGCATGTGTGGTATCACAACAGACTAGAGTCTAGACAAACAACAGAGAACACAAAAGATGTGATTATTCCCTTTACTTTCATAACTTCATAAGATATGTTCATTCCAGTTTTATGTGGCCTAACAATATTTAACTGCTGCCCCATCCTATCAGTGCATGTCTGTTTTGCAAACTAACTTAGAAAAGCAATGATGTGGTAAGTTTTGTTGGTAATTACTCCAACAGCATACATACCAAGCAGCAGTTCTGAATTACGTAGAGTAGCAGCCCAGACTAAAGTGCAGTGATTTGCAAAACCTTGCACAGAGCATAGCAAGTCAGTATGACACAAAAGGGGATTAATGCTATAAGCCGGAGCTCAAAAGTTGTCGGATCTGGAAGTTTTTAAAGTAAAAGAAGGCTATCAAGTCATCTTTAATGTAAACAGAAGTCATGTGGCAAGCAGGCTCCTGACATGAGCTGTGCTGATAGAAACTAGTAGCTTTTGTAAAGAATTGAGGTTTCCTAACCACTTTTCCAAATAGCAGACCTGTAATCAAAGTTTCTGAGCAAGTGGCTCGGTTAACCAGACGTTGCTCGCAGATATACAAAACCTCAAAAACAATCTGGGACCAATTACTGTCTATTACAGACCCACAGGCCACTGGAGAGGCAATGGGCTATGTAGAATCAGATGTGGGAGGCGCATGAAAACGGATGCACACTCGCAGTGGATTCCTGTACATGCAACCACCTTTGTGTAATGTACAAGCACACACACATTACTCTGAACACAGACATAACAGCCATTCATTCTCGATGCACAGCAATGTGCTGATAAGGGCCACAGCAAAGGGAGGCAATGCTGGGAGTCACTGCAACAATAAGAATTGCCCCGAAAGATTAAATTACACTTCAGTCAAGTAGAGATAAACATAGACGCCAGACTAAAAAGCATCTTTTTTAAGATCTTATCAAGCCATGTGTTAAATCTGAAGCTTGTGAAAACCTTCACAAAAAATACTTTACACAGGGGTTTTCCATTTTTACCTTTTATGGTGCTCAACACAGAAAAGCCAACCGAGTTCAAGCCTGGATCTGGCTCTCGCTGCCCTTAAATCTTCACTTGCTGTATTTTGCGTGCCCAGGCTCACACACACACAAGGAGCAAGTTCACAGCTGGTTGCTATTATGGCCACTTACGGCAGAATAGTGCCCTACATTTTGTGTATTCCGTCAACCTGCCTCACACAACAAACAAGAAGCACTTTAAAATGTGTCGGCCGCACGACACCTGACGAACCTGAAGCTGCCTGTGCATCTTCAGAGCTTCACGTAGAACTGGAACTGCTTTTCTTTTCCACAATAACCAGTTCATAGACCAAGAGAAAACCACATGCTAGCATTTTGAAGATGTGGGGGAATTAGAAGGCAACAGGAACAACAATACAAGATGGGAATTTGTTTATGGGAATCCAGGGATACTGACAAAACACAACCAGACACTAAGCAACTACACGGAAACTGGAGTGTTTGCAACTGAACAGGGGCACATTGTATCAAAATCCAACAAAAGCAAAGTGCTGCATAATAAGGCAAAACTGAGAAAAACTTCAAATCAAGTAAGCAACCCAGCTGATTCATTAGTGAGATGACCATATTTAGATTTCCACACAATGATGACACTTGGCCCGGCCTTGCAATACTTGCAATTAAGCTGAAAGTGTAAGTCTATACTGTAAGATAGAACAATGAAAATCTTAAGATCAGCAGACATGTTTCAATATGTTAATAAATACAAGCAAGCAGGTACAAAGAAATGATTAAGGCCGTCTGGTAAAGCCACCTAACCAAGACATTAAGAATCCAGTAACTTAACCGTTAAATCAATTCCTCTGAAGTATGCCATCAAAAAAAAAAAAAAAAAATCAATGTAAACTACCTTCTAAATCCAACATAAAATCCCCTGTTCGGTAGCTTTGTAGGTACGGAGCTTTCAGTGTGTGTCAGTGTTTCATTCACATACGCTGCACTCCTGCAGGCTGTCGAGTACAGCTGTGGCAACAACACAGGGGATGTGCCACATGCTGGCAGGAACAAAGGCTCAAAGTGGGGGGTGTACTTGTAAAAGAGGAAATCACACCCGCCTCTCCCAACACTGTCTGTTTCACATCAAAGTCAAGGGCCTCATTTTCAAGGTGACTTAAACAAACATTTTCCCCATTGCACGAGGACAATTTGTTAAGTCCACAACGTAGATAGAGAGGGATAATGCAAAAGGAATGTTAGTGGTAAATCAAATATGTTACAGTTTAACAAGACAAAATCTTTGATGACGGTGGATTGTTATTACAGAGCTGCTTGTTATAAAGTTTTAAACTTACCAGGGTACGACTGCTGGGGCTCACAGCTGAGCTCTCCCACACCGTTTCCATAGCAATAACATTTGTACATGATCCCATGGATGACTTTATCCCAAGACTCCCCAATCTGATAGAAAGCTCTGGTCTCTGGCTCCTGGCACTGATCTGAGTTCACACAAAAGAAGTATGAGAGGCGTTATAAATGGTTTAATCGGGGCTTGGTAAAGAACTGCTTTTACTTTATAGAGCCTTTGGTGTCAACACAACAATGACAGCAACACAAAAACACAAACACACTGAATTATAAGAGA
Organism: Parablennius parvicornis; assembly: GCA_900302745.1. Lineage (NCBI taxonomy): Eukaryota > Metazoa > Chordata > Actinopteri > Blenniiformes > Blenniidae > Parablennius > Parablennius parvicornis. Next base: position 26,679 of record OMNM01039327.1, on the reverse strand, counting down.
TTTGTTTTAACAACCAAAGTAGAGTTTTAAAATCCAAACAATTGTAAACAAAAGTGTTTGGTTTAGATTTGGGCTTAGTGCAGACTTATAACGGATCTCAATTGTTAGTGTTTATTATTCTGAAACATGCCATTTTTTTAAGTTGCTTGAAATTCTTAAATTAACATGACATCACTTTCTCAGAAAAGATGAGTCACAGTCTTAGTTGTAAGTCACTCAACCAGACCAATGCTTCTGGTCAAGCTGTTCTCTTATTCAACAGTTCTTTCATATAAACAGTCCTTTTTGACATGCACAGGCAACACAGTGGCAGAACTGAGTCTTTGAATGTTGTAGTTTTTTTTCAAAGAACATAGACATTTCTAACCATTTCAAATACTAGAAATGTTGACATTAAACTGTTTAGCCATCTTCCAAAGTGTCCCAAGTTCACCCTCATGTTTTTTTCTGCTTCACCACTATGAAAACACCTCAAAACTCTGAGGCTCCTGGAAGGAAACATAACTTAGACGATTTCACTTTGAGATTTTCAACATGGCTGTACAGAGTGTAACATATGACAGGTGTATTTTGGAAAAGATTTTCCATTGCATTTCCTATGTTTGTCTTTACACTCTTCTACTCCCGTAAATGGATGAATGGAGGCTGACATATTGTTTTGTCATAATTTCAGATACAGTTGAAAAGCTGAAATATAGTCTGCACCCACCGATGGCGTCACACTTCCAGCGTCCCCGCCCTTGTCCGAAGCAGGTGCAGTTCATCATGTATCCCTCGTCGTGTTGTTTGGTGAAGGTCTGGTTAACCTCGTAGGTCAGGCCGTCCACGCTGCACTGGTCTGCATCAAACATAGATATCAAACCTACAGGTGTGAACGCAAATTTTTTTTGCGCTACAGGTGCAGGTCAGGCCACAAGCAGTGCAGGTGTGCCGGATTACTTCTGACCTAATGGTATGAAAGTGATTATATCTCACATTACCTTTCACCTCTTTACTCAGGGAACTCTAATATAGGTCTAATTATTGCAGCACATGCACACACACCTTTAAGCTGGGAGTAAGCAACACAGCTCCATTCTCCTCTGCCGTTGCCAACGCAAGTACACCTCATCATGTGACCCAAGACATCATGTCGTTTGTCCCACTGGTCACCAACGCGGTACATCACCATCTCACTAGTGGTGCACACTTCTTCATGGGCTGAAATGCAAAAAAGAAAAACATGATTAGAGCACTTTCTAATAAAGGAAGATTCCTGACGATGAGAGGTGCTACTGAGTTACCTCTACACACCTGAAGTATCTCACAATATGGAAATGTGAAGGCATGCTTTCAAACGGAAACATATAGATTTTCTTGTTAACACAAGCAGCATCAAGATTATGACATTCACACATATGGACAGATCTCTGATGCATATCACTGGTTCAATACAAAGCTGCACAGGATGTAACCCTCCCACAACACCTGCGTCCAGCGGAAAGGAAATCTGATTAAAAGAGTGAAACAGCTGTCTTTCCTTGTTGTGTCTATGGATGACTGTATGGGTCCGCCCTATGTTAACAGCTGATTAAAAGAGTAAGCAGATTTTTCTTGTTATCAGACATAAAAGTCGGTGCGACATGTATGAACCTGCTTTAAAGCTCGTGTGTGTGAGTGTGGCTGTGAGTGGTGGAACTGCTTCATTTCAGTCTTGACTTTAACCTCTTGTGTGGTACGTGAAGCACAACAGTGTAGTGCAATGCATGACATGCGGCGTTTGGGTCAATATTTGTGTTCCACAGATCCAAAGTAAGACGATGAAAAGAATAGGAGGATCATTTACTTGGCATTACAGCAGCATCATTTGAAAATCTAAACAAAAATGTTGGGATTTCTTTCAGTTTTCATCGAGCTAGTCAGAGGTTATAAAGAGTGGAGTTCCTCAAGGTAGCCATCTTGGACCACTTTGGCATCTTTTTCGATACACTACTGACTTCTTGTGCTCAATGCAGTCAACGTTCGAAAAGCAAAGCAGCAATGAATATGTACATGGACACTTACTATTCACTTTAGAGAATGAGAAGATGATGATATATGAAAGGCTCTTTTATAAGCCAGAAACAAACTGCTCCAGACCACTGGATACTAATAGTTATTTGCTGGTTTGGTGACTGCACTTAAGAGTATGTAGCTGGGCCAGTAATAGAGGGGCTGAGAATGGAGTCTGTCAAGAGCCTTGGTGGTATTTTCATAGAGTAATTTAGTCTAAATTAGAGATCTGAAAAACCACAGTGATGGTTGATGGGTACCTTGTAATCTCAATGACTTTATCTAGTAGCATTGGAATTAAAGTCTATTTACAAGTGCAGGCCACCAATGCAGATTTGGCCGAGATGTAAAAGTTTTTGAACAATACCACCAATTGATCAATATGTTTTTGCAAATCAAAAAAAAAAAAGTTATCCAAGCTATACAGGTGCAGTGCCAAACATTTGAGGACAAACGAAAAGTTCACTTTTTCATTAATTCAGTTTCAATTGCAAAACCATATATATTAGATTCACACACATAAAAAATGGTAGAAATTGATTTCTTTTTCAATAATTTTAGATTATTATACAATCACATGTTGCAATTTTTCCGATAAAAATATAGGAATACCAGACAAAATATTAAACTTTTCAATGATAATGATAAAAACTTGTATAACAACAAAGTTTTTGGTCTAAAATTATTTATCTGTTCCTGATGCACGCGTTTGTTTAACCATTTCAATAAAGCCTTGTTTCTTCATATAGATTGGCGTGTGTTCAGTTGTCTTGACCAGAGGGGAATCAGCTGCTGCTCACAATTCAACATGTATCTTTTCTCCAGACACAATAAGGTCTCACAGACTTTAGAAGGCTCAGAAGGAAAAGCCAACAGTCTGACTTGGCCTGAAGTCAACGTTGTTTTGAGAATCACTCTGCATTCGGCTTTTAAAAAGGCAATCAGTGCTCATTTTGGGGTGGCTGGCTTCATGACTTGGAAAGGGGCCATTTCAAATGTTATTGCCTGTTACAGTCGTGGAAGCTCAAACAATTCCCTCCGTCCATAACAGATTTATCACCAAATAAGGGCTGGCCTTGACATAACACAGGAAATTAACCAAATGATACCGATTAATTTAGAGAAAGGAATTTTCGCTAAGAGCAAAATTTTTAGATTCAATTGCAATTAATGATAATTTGATAAAATTATACAATTTGCGTAATGGAGGTGAATCCTGGAGGTGGGCTTACAGCTGGACATTGTGGCCCCACCACCCCACAGGCACATGGCAGACAGCAGAGCAGACTATTAAACTCTCTTTGAAGATGACTGCCACAGGTGGAGGAGAAAGGAGATCTGCCAGACCCGTTTAAAAATCCCCATTAACATCTGAACAGCCCGATTTGTTTTGACAATCCCCGTGAAGTCATTAATGCCCATTTAAAGGACCCCCTGCTTCTCTAACTGCTGGTCTTTGTTTACCAAAGACAAACTGAGATCACAAAAGGTTGAAGTGTTCAAATTGGGTTATTTTTTTGTTTTTTTTTAATCGAGTTAATCTAGTGTAAGGTGGACTTATTAAGGACTCCTGTGAGATTTGAGTCTTTGTGAAATGTACCATGTCAAAACATCTGGATGCAAAAGAATTCACTGAACCTCAAGGGAGAGTTAAACATAGCTGAAATATTACAGGTTTCTTTACTCCCCCGCTTTCTAAACAATCCTTGCCTCACATGACCAGTCATTTATGTTTGTATTACTTTGGCACCTACTCTAAACTGTAACCCACAGTGGACAGCCAACATAATGACGTAAAGACAGTAAAGGTTAACTTCAATAACTTCTCTAATTTAGCAGTAGGTTGTCTTCACTACAGGGCACAATGCTGTCATTTGTACAATGCCATCACATGACTGAGTGCACCATGAAAACACCTCCATAGTTTCACCGTCTTTAGCCTATTTTGCCACCCGCGGAGACACAATTGACACTTTCACAAGACAACAGCACATTCCTGAAGGAGGCGCTGAAACAAGTCAATTTGGCCATCAGAGTAAACAAGTGTTAATGAGATTTGTTTTGTCAATCTCTTTTGCAAATCCAATAGGATTACCTGCCAAAAACCTTCAGCCACAGCATGCTATAAACTGTTGTATTTATCCAGTTGGTCACTTGCCAATGCTTTTAATTCTCTAATACAATTTTAAAGCAATGCAGGGCCGCAAAATGACCCTTCACGAAACAATAATTCAACACATCAGTCACTCTTTCTCTCTTCCTCCTTTTTCTCAAAAATCCACTCACCAGCCATTGGACAGAAACCAAAGTGCTGTTCTCCATCATAGTTTTCGGTCGTGCCACACCATTTCATGCCATCCCGGCGTCCATCAGCAGTACAGTCGGTGTAGTTTCGACCGTTGTAGAGGTAGGGGAACTGGCACAGAGCACCGTTAGAATTACCACCACGAGTGGTCACAATTGCTGTAGGAGAAGAAAACAATTGAAAATAGATAAGTTTTCCAACATTAAAAAGCTGCTCAATGAAGCATGATTGAAGATATATTTGTGATCTTAATCAATTGTCTTTATATTGGTTTATAAAGGTATATTACTTGCAGACCTTCAGTTTTAATAATCCTGCACAGTGTACTGATATCAACCCATGTGCTCACCGTTCTGCTCTGTGCAGAAAGAGTACTGCTTATCCGTCTCAAAGTCCGAAGAAGTGGAACACCAGAGCTGCCCGTCAGCGCGTCCATCAGAGGTACAGGAGTGGTACGTCTTCCCTTTGTGGACAAACGGGAACACGCAGGGCTGCCCTCCGGAGTTGCCCCCATACACTGGAGCTGGTCCATCTGATTCACAACAAAAATGTTTAAATATCACCGAAAACTTCACCTTTCCTTGGAAATGCCTTATTTGTGAAAACAAAAATGAACTAACCCCACTGGTCGCAGCTGATTCCACTACCAAGGCAAGTGCAGATCATCTGCTTCTGTCCCTGGTTTTTGATCCAGCGCTGGCCAACGAAGTACGACAGTCCTGCATCGGTCCTACAAGGTCCCTCCTGTGAAAGCTCGGGTACGATTGCGGGCTGGTAGACGGCAGGCTGGATGTTAGTGATCACACGAGAACCGGTGCCTGAAAAACATAACATGTGACTTAAATTAGACGTCATCGCACGGCAATGTTTCCCCGCCAAAACAGCCACAGACAGAAACAAAAAAGGGAAGACTCTTTAAATCAGTAGCACACAGATTCAGTTAAATTAAATACAGGAATAAACATCTTTAAATAGATGCCTGTAAATGTGGGACAATTTCAAGTAACATTGCAAAACAGTCTACGGGTTAATACTAGCTATAGAGTTACACTGTCTCACAGAAAAGATGCTCTCTACTTTTTTTGTCTTTTTTTTAACCGTTTTTAAATCAAAACAAGCACGTTTCTATCTTACCCCCTGTAATTCCTCCAAGCCACTTCAAACACATCCCCCCATTAACCTTTTATGCCATTCCCTAGTTCCATTCATATGATGCCCTGTCTCTCTTTTCTCATGAAGTCATGATCACGAGTTACAAGGCAACGTCTTTCTCACTTCAACGCTTGACACTTCTTATCTTTCCGTCCTCACAACATCTGTCTCTGGCACACATTCCTCTCTTCACACGTGGGGAGCCAGAGCGGAGGGGGTGGAAAACACAGATGGAGACACATCAGTTCTCACCGAAGCCCGTGGTGTGAAGTGAAGCGTGTCGCTCACACTTCCACTCCCCTCGGCCGTTCCCCGTGCACAGACACTGCAGCAGGTGTCCGCGGGCGTCAGTCTTGGTCCAAGTATCTCCGATACGGTAGGAGGTCAGGGTATCCTGATCATTGCAGCGATCTAGGAGAAAACGGGACAGTGGATTAGCAATGTTTCTGCAGAAAGAAAACCTGTAAAAAGTCTGCTGCAATTGCGTGGGAACTGATTCGTCCTCGCCACCAGCTGTGTCATGTATTCTGCAACCTTTGTTGAAAACGTCAACACACTGACGGATTTACAGATGATCTCGGCTGAAAAGCCTCCAAGGCCACCCTGAAGTCTTGTATCCAACAAAAGCTAATGAGTCAATTACATTCATTATTATCTGTTGCATCATCCGGCGTAATTAAGGATGCAAGCCGTGGCTTCAACTGGCAAACACAGCTGGGAAGCATTTCCCCTGCAGCCTGTTGAAGATGTTCCAACTAATCGCAAGCTGAACTTTGTCATTACCAACATCAATATGGCTGCAGAATACTCACATGGCAGTCAGTAATGAGAGTGTGGAGACATGTGTGACCCCTACAAAGACTGAATATCATTTACTGCACATGACGTGACTCAAAAGATGTGTAAAGTGCATTCAACAAACCAAGAAACAAAATGTTGCTCACTTCTGGAGGTGCATGTGATGCGTCCACTTCCCTCTCCCAGGCAGGTGCAGTCTACGACCATCCAGCCCTGGTACGGTTTCTCCCAGGTCTCACCAACAACATACGATGTCCCCGCCGTGTTGTCATAGCACCGCTCAGCTGCAGGATAAAAACACATCAACTATTGAGCCAGTGGTTATTTTGAAACCAACAAATCTTTGTGTAAAAGTGGCCCATTTCCCCCCAGTTTTCAGATGAAGGTGGGAGTGTGTGAAACATATCCAGTATGACCTGCTGCTTAAGATCTCAATCTGGATTATACTCTCTATTTGTTTCACTAAGAGTTTGTTTTTCAATGTCAGCATGTCATGAAATACAGTTTCCAAATACAGACTTTTTATTCTTAAAATGAACAAGGTTCCATATAAAAACACAACATAATCCATCATTACATATTATACTAAGAAACTCCCATACAATCCCGCTATTTTCCACCCAGGTGAAGAAGTCATCTTTTAGTCAGCGGCTGCCTGAGTGACTCACCGACAGGTTTGCAGGTCCACTCTCCCTTTCCATTTCCCAGACAGACACACTCCAGCATGTAGCCTCCTGTCTCGTGGGGTCTCCTCCAGGTGTCACCAATTTTATATGAGGCCCCACCTTCATGACAGCGGTCTAGGTAGACAGGAAGGAAAAGACAGGTAAATCTCCGATTACAGTTTAAAAGCATACGCGTGTTGACACGGACGAAGTGCAAATGAAACAAAAGCAACGCAGGCATGAGACGGTTCTATTATCCAACCACTCGACTAAGCGCAAACAGCTGCACAGCACCGGTTTGTTAATCAGCTGCAGAAGAATACTGGAGATTAACCACTTTACTGCCGTCAGTCACAAGCGAGGATGTGTGGTCTGTGGTCAGAACAGCTAATGGTGAGGGGCAGCTCCCTGAACAGCCGGCACTCATACGTTCCCACAGAGACCCCCAAACACACACACACACTTACTGGCAATGGTGCAGCTGATTTTGCCCCTCCCAGATCCGATGCAGGTACAGTCCCAGATCATGCCATCCTTGGGTCTCTCGTAGGTTTCTCCCACAGTGTAGGATTGCTGGTTGATTTTGTCAAAGCACTTTTCCTCTACTACGGTGAGAAAACAAGTGAATGATGAGAGATGATGTATGAACCTCAATTTGTTGAAACAGTGAAAAAAATGTGAGAAAACTGCACTAAAACCAACCGTCAGGTTTGCTTTTACACTTGATTCCTCCAACTCCATGGCAGGTACAGATCAGAGTGCTAGTCAAAAATGGCCGTTCCCACTGGTCATTAGGGAAATAGAATTTACCATTCTCTACGCAACCCTCTGAATGAATAGGAAATAAGAAGGGTGGGGGGAGAAAAAAGCAGTTAATGAGGATTTGATTCTGTTCGAAGCAGCACAAAGCTCCTTGAATTAGAAGAACAAACAAAGGCACTGGAATATGATGCAGCTCTAACCACAGCCCCTAAACACACAGGCGTAAGACTGATTTTCTTTTTTATGTCAAGATAAGCAGACCCTAAATTGGAATAAACATTCTATTGTAGGACAAAACTTCCCCTGTGTCTGTGAAATTGACCCTAGATGTGTTAACCTGACTTCAAAAGGGCCCCCAAGCTGAGTGATAAATCATTTGCACAGACTGGGGGAATAATATAGCCATCCTCTCTCTCTCTCTCTCTCTCTCTCTCTCTCTCTCTCTCTCTCTCTGCAGGCCTGTTCTTTGTTCATAATTCATGACTTCATATGGAGTGAACATCTCTGTCCTTTCTTTGTAAACGCCAAACAGTTAGATTCAGACTTTCTCTGTGTTTTTGGAAAGTTCTGAGAGTTTAGAAGTGGATAAAAGCTTGTTAGTATATAGTGATCTCATAATTAGATTGAAATCAAATTAAAAACTTTTTTCTAGTTTTAACAATTTTATGCAATCCACAATATAGTCAAGTCAAGACAATCAAATATTGATTAAAGCACGTATAAAAGTTAAAAATGCCAGTGACTTTCAATTGTTTGATCAATTCGCATCTCATGAAAATCTCCAAAAATCGACACTTGTAGGGTTTACACTTGGTTACATAAGCAGTTGCTGTCACGGTTACTGTCACAAAAATGACTTAAAGAGTTTTACCTTGAGAGACTGAGGAGGCGTGATGCTGCTGCCCCTGCCGCCGGGTCCTGTGCGTCCCTTTGGGCATGCAGTTAACTGCGCTCCCGATACACAGCGCAACCAGCACCCTGGCTATGGTGGTGCCGGACATTGTGTTCACAAAGCCAGCCGCTCAAGTCAGTGCAGATAAAACCTTGGCCACAGGTACCCTCTTGTCCGTCCAAGTATGTTCTTTTGACAGGCGCTGGAGAGGATTGGGTGCAGCTCTTCTTGTTGCCCGCCGCGCTCAGACCTAGTTCAGTGCGCCTCCGTGCGTCTTCAGTCCGCCGCCCCTGCGTGGCTGTGCGCAGGTTACCTCTGTGTGCGGGACTGGGAGAGATTTATCTGGGCATGGCTTCACTCTTCCAGCGGAGGGAGGAGGGGAGGTCCGACAGTGACAAGAGACTACCCACGCAGCGTGTCAGCCTTGCTGCTCAGTTTTTTTTTACGCAACAAAAGATGCGCCCGTATTTAGGATTTAACATTTTCATTACTTTATTGATTGTAAATTGAATGATTAGTTCAAGTTTTACGGGTTTGTCAACATGGTCTGCACATGTGACCAGACTTTCTAAAAAAAAAAAAAAAAAAATCATGTCACCATATTTTCTACAAAGTTTGTCTCCCCCAGGAAGCGATTTGAATGGGGGAAAGGGGAACTGGTGACAGGGGCGGATCCAGTGATTTTCCCCTGTGGGGGTGGGGGTGGAGGGGAACAGGAGTTCCCAAAAGTTAAAATTTGGGCACCACGAAATAGTGATTACACGAAGGCTTCCTTTGACAGGCTTTGTGCAAATATGGTTTTAAGTGCTCACTCAATATAATTTCTTTAACTTTTTGTTACAGCGGTTGTTTTGAGGTCAGAGTAACAGGCGAGTGATTGGGAATTTGCAGGTTTGAATTCTGCACCGCCACATCCTGAAAATAGGATTTGCAGATGCCAGAGAGAGAGAAAAAAGGGGAGATTAATAAAGTATGACTAGCTTCCTTCCTATGATACAATGATGTTTCAACAGAAAACCCCTTGTTTTTGTGCTTTCATTTCAGAAAAGTTTCAAGTTTAGAGGGTAATCTTTTGGAAATGGCAGAGACACTGAAAACAATGCAGTTTTCCTCTGGGGCCACCAATGGGTGCAGATTTTTGTAATAAAACCACCTATTGTATGGATGCACACAGCGAACAGTACGATGTAAACTTTGAAGCTCAGTATTGATTGTAAGAAAAAGAAAAAGTGTTTTCAGATATGATCCAGGTGATGGTGTAATATATCTACACTTTATTGGTGAAATGCTGTTAAATTTTAGAGTGAGGAGTGTGCACCGCTTTCATTGTAATGAATGAACTCTTCTCATATATGCACCGATTAATTTACTCCAAACATCAAGTGCACACGCAGTGGCAGGCAACTTTTCAAGCACCAACTGTGTAGACTATTTAAAATAGATCCAATACATGTGGAGGTTCTTCCACTCCATTTTGGTAAAATCCATCAAAACCTAGTGTAAAAATTCAGGAGCCTTTCAAGTCATGTCAGTGTCAAGTGCCTCCTCATAACTGACACGTGTTTATTGAGGAATCTCGACTTTGCTGCAGGACATTAATGCCGTGCAGCATATTGGCCCATAGGTTTTACACAGTCTGCGCGGCAATCTGCAGGAATTGGGTCACATGGCGTCAGCGTCTGGAAAGTCTCCAGTAGCCTAAAGTTTCAATGTCTGGAAAGCGTTCATACATCCAGGTGTTTTTATTGAAATGATCCCTCTGTAACACAAGCTAACTTCTGTAATGTGCAAATCAAGAGGTTGGTTCCCCCTCAAGCTCGCTCGCCCATTGTCTGTTTTCTTCAGCTGAGTCTTTGCTCCTGTGCACATCTGCTTCGTGCACTGCAAACCATACAGAAAAACAAATGGCATTTTTATTTGGTCCAGAGTTTGTTTATTTCTCTTTGTGCAGATTTGTTTTTGATTAGATTGAAACCCAAGGGCACTCTCAAAATGTATTTTTCTGTCAGATGTTTGAGATCTGCAGACCAGTTTCCCCCAGACTATTAAAACGTGGAAACTCATTTGACTTCTTCAAAGTAAGTGATTGAAGAGAAAGAAAATAACCATTCTCAGCATGATAATGAAGATGACAGCACAGGAACGATTACACCAAAAGTGGTTCCTTTGGACTGCACAAGGTTAATTTGAAGTAGCAGGGATTGCAGTGATTGTCATTGAGGTTTGATGTGTAGTGCACATCCTAAAGCAATTTACTGACTGATCCAGTCCTGCCAGGAATGAAGAACAGCTCATAGCATGTCATTATTTCCTCTGCAGTGTCATGAGCTCAACTGTTACAGCAGTAAAGCAGATTAATCGCCGGTCGGCTAGTGAATGACGCCAATCAAACTATGGGGAAATAAGAGCAAAGGAGCTCTAACCGCTGTCATGTGTGTCAGGAGATCAGGCATTTTCTAAGTGCTCGCGACATGCTACTTTGGCATCGTGTTTTCCACGACTTCGGTATCCAGCTTGACACTTTATATTATTTAGCATTTGCTCTACATGAGAAGACAGTGATTAGTTACGGGGCAACTTATTGAAATGCGCTATAGTGAGAGGACCCATCTGTTACATGCCAACTGTTTATGGGATGTTTCCTGTCAGTATGAGTGCCATATAATTTAAAATCATGTACGTGCATGACTGAAAAACTGAAAGCAGTTCTGAGCATTCAGAAAATCAGGGGGATCCTGGATATAAACCTGGGATTCCACCCAGAAGTGCACAAAAAATTTAGCAGGAAAAGCCAAGTTTTTGGTTTTATGATCCTACTAATTTAATGCAACTATTAAATTATTTCAGCTTGTTTATGGTTTTCGAATGTTACATGAAAGTTGTGATCAGTAAAATACCTTTCAATATACTCCCAAAATCAATCTTTATACCTCATTTGCATGCCATTTTCAGTGGAGGCGCCTGCATTACTATTTCTGGGTTGAACTCGGTGCTCGTGACAGCAGAAAACCTTCACAAGAGAAGAAACAAACAAAATGCGTCAACCTTTGTGCTGTAATAATGAAGTATTCATAATTACAACCATTTTCTGTAGTGAGACAATCAAGCTACATTACAAAGCAGTTATCCACTGAACTGTGGCTTACCATTGGAAACTGCCAGACAACAGGGGTGGAACTGTTGTGGTAGCTTCTTTTACTGTTTTTTCAACTTTTTATTCTGTACAAAACTTCATCATCCCATAGGTCAAGTACTGTCAAAGAAATATATTATGAATGCATTCTCAAAAAATATTACCTGTTTAAATGTTTCCGCTCTCGTTAGGCCGTGAACACATTCATTTTTTTTTGTTCAATTCTGTAAAACAGTGACTGCCACTGTTGTTGGAGATAATGAAGCTGGAAAGCCCGGTTTACAGCCATCATCTAGTTATTGTGCAGGCTGACTGCCTGATGTGGCTTCACATCCGAATATACACTCTTATGGTTGAATGGACTAGTTCTAAAGGATAATTTTCCATTAAGATTTAATCACACGGGATGATCTGGAATAAAATTGCTGCAGTGATTTCCATTATGTAACTTGTGGGGATCGCTGACAGACACAATAACATCCTGAGCTACTGGGAAACTTGGCAAATAGCTCAAATTAGGTTTTATTGAATTTATTTCCCAGATAAGAACGTGGAAGGTGATTGTTGTGCAGCATTAATGGTGTGTGATTTTCTTGAATTCTACCTAAACATTTGTATCTAATAGTAAGATATATAAGTAATCGAGAAACGTTGCAGAAGTTAAAATTGGACAGGCAGAATAACTGTTGAAACTGAAAAATGGAACAGAGTAAAGGTGGTACAAGTTGCAGAGGCGTGGATTCTATATTCATAATTGACTGGTTGGTTAAAAGTAAAGAGGAATAATGACAGTGAATGGAAAGTTGAGAAATCTTGGCAGAGCTAGTAGACGTTTATGCTGACGTGTGGAAATCGTACTGTAACTTTCTGATTGCAACAGAACCGGGACCTTCAGTCTGAGAACAAGGGCAAATATGAGGAAAGCGAGTGCAGCTGCACAGTCTCAGTACAGCTGCCACACATATTCAGTCCAACTCGGTCTTTCTTTCCCTCTCCTCAATTTCTCACTATGTTACTCCAAATGTCTTTGGCTGTCATCTGTTCTTAGAAATTCTTTCTCGCCCCCTTTTTTCTTACTGTCGCCCAATGCTTTGTCTTTTTTTTGCCTTTTTTTTTTAAATTTCTGTTTTATTACTAAAAAGTCTCAGAGGAGCTTCCACTTCCTTGAAGTCTCCAAGTTTTGTGTAACAACATTTCTATGTTATGAGCCTCTTTTTTGTGTCTTTGCCCATATTGAGTTCTTTCTTTTCTTTTTTGTGCTAGATTTGTAACACAAAGTGCCCAGAATTTCAAATTTCATCCAGAACGGTGCAATGTCCAGCACAAGGCTTTTCTAGTTGCCGCCTTTAGAACTTTCCCACCAATCTACACTATTTAAAGCTAAAGTGCTTGTGGTCACACGTTGCATGTCCAACATTGAGGTGTGGTCGGTTGCGTTGGTGAGTCAACAAAAAGCAGAAACAATACTGACCATGTAAAACCAACTCTAAGGTCAATAGTGTCATATATTCTTATTTTAAGACTCTCTGGTGCTATGTGCACCAACAGTTTGTGTTCAACTGGGGTTTTTGCAAAAACATCATCAAGAAATCTTGCAAAGAGCTATAAAAACACTATTTTACTCTTTATCATCTTCCTGTACATTTATGTCTTATAAACTTTGCCACTTAATAAATGTTATCATACTATATTTAAAAAAGTATTTACTCAATATGTTTTTATTGTTTTGTATTTTGACTTTGAATAACCTGTATAGAACTTTGGTCAGTAACAGTTGTTTTTAATTGTGCTTTATGAATAAACTTGAGGTAAAACTAGTTATTTATTATGGCAAACTGATATTAGTTTTGAAAAGGGTTACTGCCATGTGTGCTATTCAAGATGAGCTGATGTGAAGAAATATGTTTTTTTTGTTTATTTTTTCTCTCCAATTTTTAGTTATCAAATTAACATTAATATCTGTTCTTTATCAATACAAAGGCTGCACTCAGTCCCAAGCTCCAGCTGTCACCTGCATTTTTTTCTTCTCAAATCAACCTAAAAGAAAGCCCAGGAACAACAGTTTCATTGATTGGACACTATGTCAGAAACAGATGTGAGACGAAATGAGAGAATTAGTTCATACTTCAACCCAGATGGCCACATGGTGTTGCATCGGTTAGCTCTCTTGTTTCCCAAGAAAACTTCCCCTGATTTTATTCCGGGCTCCACAGTCAGTGTCGGGTTTGCATGTTCTCCATAAGCGTGCATGGGTTTTCAAGTGACAGACTTTGTCCATTGAAAGGTTGAACTGGATCCAGCTCCCTTCAACTCTAAATAGAATAATCAGCATAGAAGATGGATGTGAACCCCTCTTACCCCTGCAATGGACAGGTCACTTGTCCAGGATGTATTCTAACATTCATGACATGGATAGGACCTACAATACAAATCAGTGCAGTAAAACACTATTTAATCAAGCTCCCTATGCTTTGACTCCATGCTTCCATTAAAAACACTGAGGAGTGTATTTGGTCATGCTCAGAAGCACAAGTGTGGAAAACTGGCCCAGGGGTTCAGTAAAAGATAAGATCACTCTGTCCTGAGAGGACCTACTGCACTCTTTGACTTGGCTGCACTATAGGAATGATTGGAAGAGCATCAGTGTCATTAGCCTCTATCCTCCTGAGAAGGAATGTTGTAGCAATTATATGACCAATTGATTTCTCGATGTCTCAAAGTTGCTGCTTGGATTGTTCTTTTGGCTCTGTTGAGTTGTTATTGGAGCAGAGGGAGAAGAGGGGGGGTTAACAAGTTTTCATTTTGTTACATTCATGGGTGTTATGTCTCTGCAAATGAATTTGCGGGACCTAGTATTTAACTCTAGATCTTGCTGTCTACAAGTATTGCCACAAGATTTCTAATCTTGCTTAAAATCTTCACATATTTCTCTCCCCACCCCCCCTCTTCTTGCCTCCTTCTCATTTTCCTCCTGCTGTAACCTTCCAGCTCCTCCAGGGAGATGAGGTCACAGTCTGTGGAGAGATGTAGTGATTAGGAGCTCACACTGCACACTTTTCTTTGGTGAAATAGCTGTGGATATTTTCCAATCCCACTGTTTGCAGCTGTTAGTAATGTAACATAAGTGATTAGACAACAGGGGGGGGGAAATTACTTTAAGAAAATCTTTCATTGTTTTGGCTTCTGGACTCATTCACCCACTGCTGATACAACTTTATATTGTTCACTGCTTAATTGGCACATGTGTGAATACACTATTACCAAATGACAAGGAATCTGTTGATTCCTGTGTACAAATATGCAAATTTTACTTCCTATCTATCTTTCTTTCTTTCTTTTTTCATGTTTTGCATTTTTTTTGTACTTCTTTGGTCTCTGCCACCCACCACAGCCTCTGATATCGGCTCCCTGCTGTGTGACCTCAGTTAAAGCCATTCGATGTGAAGAGAGCGTGAGAACATCATGGCCTCCTCCACCTCCAACAACCATGAGCTACAGTACACCGCAGATACGAGTGATTCAGACCTCCAACCATTAGCAGGAAACTTTTGAATGTGTCATGTACACCTCACGGACCACTTCCCCCCCATTAGTGTCGTGGGAATACATCATGTTTTTCTTGTTTTTTCTTCTAACCACAGAAAAAGTGTGACACTCTGGAATTTTGAATTTTATTTGTCTGAATAACTTCAATGGTCTGCGATACCAGCTGCAATCAATCATGAACATGAAAAACGTTTTTTTTTCTTTTTTTTTTTAATTGGTCACTTCATTGTGCCTATTTTACAAATGTACAAACGTACCTCCTCAAAACACAAGTACCATCAGCCATATGTTCCTGATCCCGTCTACTGTGCCTAACGTATTAGGCTGTACTTAGTAGAAGATAGTAGTTTTGATACAGACTCATAAGATTAAGAGCTTTTCATATGCTGTGAGGGGACGCGCTGTGAAGACTGAAGGTTACGTTCCAAAGTCATCCCAATTGATAATCAATTGAATTTAATGATCCCACCGGACACCTCGTAACTGCATTGACAATTAGACTCTGGGGGACCAAATACTGTTAAAGAATGTTGTAAATGTCTTAGCTATGCTCTTGACCTTCTTCACCATCTTTTGACTTGGAACGTGCAGGTTTCTGTCAATCCATCCATCCATCATCTACACTGGTTGTGTCACTACAGGCTTGTTGAGAGAAACTTTAGATCTGCAAAATACTACATGAATTGGGAGTTTTTGTGGATTTTGTGGCTCTCACAATCCAAAGACATGTCTGTAAAGTTATTTAGTAACTCTCAACAGCTTATGGTTGTGAGCATGTACATGTTGGTTTTCTGCCTCATGATGGACTGAAAACTTGTCCAGCGTTTACCCAGCCGTGAACCTAATTCAAATAAAGCGAGTACAAAGTTGGATAGTGAAATAAATATATTAATGAATGGATATATGAATGCATGTATTGACTTAGAAAGCTCCTCCACAATGGGAACACTTTCTAAGCTCATTGATAGCCCCATGTGCAGAAATGAGATTAACCTCATGACTATAAGTTCTTATGTGTGGTAGCTTACATTGCATAATGTATTTTTTTTCTGCACATTAAGTTGATTTTACTGTTTCTTGCTGGTATATGAGCCCTCCTAACTCAAAAGAGGAACTTTTCAAGTTCCCAGCTGCATCACGATACTTAGGCTTTTCACTCCAACAGGAGAGACTATCATTGCCTCTTCTCCATTGAACTTGACCTTGAGCTGTTCTTTCTGTATCTCTACAGCTGGTACCATGCTTCCTCTCTTCTGCCTCAGCTGAGCCTCTTTTTTCCTGTGGGTTCCACATCTGAGCTCGACACTGGGTTTCTTAGTGTTTGCCCAATAAATCCATACTTCTCCTTGGTGAAGTCACAGCTCTTCATTTCTGACTTAGTCAAGCAGTCATGTGCCAAAAAAAACTTCTAAGAGATGTCGAAGAAAGTCTGAATCTTTCAGTCATCTTCCAAGTCTAATTTTTTATTTGCATCCACTCTCTTTAGATGTATTTTTTTTCTTTCATGACTTTGTGACTGCTACAAAACAATATACATGTGGAAATGTATATGTATGAAACCCTGCGTGAGTCAGCTTTTGAGTAGATGCAAGAAACAAAATCTTCCCATCAGTACTGACATATCTGTTAACTTCAAATAACAATAGACAGACATAAGCTGCACTTAATTGAAAATTTTCAGCGTAGACTAAGCAGATATGCTCTGAAAGCAAACACTGAGTGAGTGCAAACAGCAAGTGTTTGATTATTCAATCAGCATACTGTAGGCTAAACAAACTGAGGAAAACTAGGTTAGATATGGTTCTCTAGGTTTTGAAACGCATCCTGCTTTACTCGTCCATTTTTTCCCCATCAGACCTTCAAACTTAATTTCTTTCTCTCTCTCTCTCTCTCTCCTTCTCTGACTGTCTTTCTCAATACCCCATTTTTCCTCATTTGTTCCTGACCTCTCCTTCTTCCTTCATACCATCGCTCCATTTCCCCTGGGACCTTCCAACAACAAACAAACAGACAGATGATGTCAGCACGGCAGCTTTTGGTTTATCTCCTAGTGACAGACCATAATGTGGAGAACCCTTCGAAGCGCCTAAAAGGCATGGAAGGAAGTTTTTAACAGTCACAATGGGGTTTGGTGGTCGGTGTGGGCGATCTCACAGGCAGATGCAAACTGTGCGCTGTTGGAGAGACTAGCAATGTTAAACTTTAGTATTTTTTACAAACTAAATAGAGAAAAGGTGCAGGTATCAGACTAACCACACAACACATTTATGCATCAAAATGTTGGGTAGGTATCTTCAGCACTTGGTGTTTGAAGTGAATAAACTGAGCACTGTATTTGTCTTGTTAAGCTGTTGGCAGGTTGAGAATCCATTTAGCCATTTAGTCATGGTTGAATGAACAAAGTGCTCTTTGGGTAACTGAATGAAGAAGTCGAGCCGGCACAATGACCCGTCTGACCCGGCTGCCCCCCGTCTGACCTGGAAATATTTAACGTCCTCAATTGCACATACACAGCTTTTTGGAAAACACTTTTAATCACATCTTCTCCTTGCTAAATTGAGTGGTAAATTCAAAGTTGACATGTAGTAGTTGGTCCTAGAAGAAGACAAAGCATACGTGGCTTTTTTCACAATTTTATTAATGTGCAAAAAAATAAGAAAAAAAAAAGTCAAAAGATAGCCATTATTGTACGATTTCAAATATAAGATTTAAAAACCGTGGGCATTACAGACATTATTGAATTCTGACTTTTGCCCCATGGCTACATATATGAAGGTATACATTTCTTGAGTCTGGGTTTTCATGGTTTCCCCATAGCACTGGTGAGGAATTCCAGAGTCATAAGTTGGCTGCAGAACAGGAAGCTGAGGGG
>OMNM01039326.1:24213-35035 GCA_900302745.1 Parablennius parvicornis | reverse complement strand
TGAAATGCAGCATCATTTGCTCGGAACATAAAGCAGACCAATGGTATGGAGAGAAATAAGAGAGTCGCTGCGCACACCTCATGTTGGACCACAATTCCAGTCAGCAATCACTGAAACGTAACGATAAATCAAGGTTTTAATTCTACGGCCTCTCCTGTTGACTGGCACCCAGAGAGCTTTTAGTGTGAGAGTGGCTTTTTAATCATGTGCAACCCAAGCAATAATATTTCACATCTAACGTCTTCTGTTTATCTACATTTAATACAATTTAAACTAAACGTCAAACTATTCAGCCCCCATACCTACAAGTTGCATCACTGAAGAATGTTGGATTTGCTGTGTTATTACTTTACACTGACTATGGTGTTGTTGTTTAAATCTCATATTATGAAGTCTGTCTTTGGTACAACTAATAAGAGAAGTGTGCTTTTTAACTGTTGGGAAATTGTCCAAGTAGATTATATTAAGCAATTTGCATTTCATTTGAAAAGAAAAAAAAAAAAAGATTTGGGAACTAGAACAGCACATCCTGACATTGTTTACTGAAGCTCAGTGAAGGAGGAATGTGGTTTCATGGCAGCATGATTTTACTGGCTTACAAATGGGAAGCAGAGGACAAGATCATTATTTAAAAAAGCACATCAAAGGTCCCTGTTTGCAGCGGCTTTAAAACGTCAGTGCCTTAACCACTTGAGAACTCAAGACTCTCCATAAAGACTTGGCTGTGGTTCTCTTTTAAAAACAGGCATCAAAGACATTAGCAGACTTGTTTATATTTGCTCAAAGACCTCCAACTCTCCCAGAATGGTAGAAATCTGTGAGCAAACACCTGCTGCCACTGCAGGAGTCGTGATTTAACTATACTTAAAGAGAACCCCCCCCCCCCCATCTTGGAAAAAGGCCTTCATATCAGCATTCCCTAAAAAAAAGGAAATGGTAAACTGGCCTGTAAAGGATATAGACCTATCAGTGTTCAAAATACACATTACAAACTCTTCACCACTGTTGATGTAAGTCGGCCGACCTTTTTAATAGATGAACATCAAACGGGATTAATATGAAACAGAATAACTCAAGACCACATAAGAAGAACTTTGCATATTATTGACCAGATTAACAGGAGTAGAGCTGCTGCTGTAAAACGTCTTGACTGATGAATAAATCCGGCTTCAGTGATCCAAAGCCTTTATTCTTCCCTAGGAAACAGATATACAAAGAATTTACTTTGGGGAACGGAATATTATTATATATCTGCACAATTAAGATCTATAGTGTACTAATGTAACCCATCTGATGGGTTACATTAGTACAAACAGACCATACAATGATCAGGAGCAGACGCACCAGTACAACCACTACTGGGCCACTGGGGGGAAAATCTAGTGAGACAACAAGTCCATATATGAATCTTTCTTTGAGTGTATGGTGGGAAGTAAGCAAGCTTGTTAATTATGTGAATATAATTGTATATTGGCGGCGTACGACACGTTTAAAACATCAATACTTGATCAGAGGTTTAGACAAAGGACTCACTGTGGTATTACATCCATGTGCAAAATTGTTAAAAAAAGAAAAAAAAAATCTTCAATAACCTATGTGAAACATATGGTTTAGGACAACAAAAGCCATTAAGCTTTTTTTTAGTAGAACAAAAAATTGATGCAGCCCATCTGCCCCAGCTGAACTGTGGCAACATTAAAGGACTTGAAAGCTTCAACATGGCTTCACCTCTCTCTTAAAATATGTTTTTCAGTTGTCCTTCCACAGCTCTCTTTGTCAACATTGTTCAGCAGCGGCATACTCAAATGACCTCTATTAGATTCCATAAAGACCGAGGAGAAAATCTACAAAGAAAACTGATTGTATTTTACCACTAACTTCAATTGACATTGCAATACCAAGTAATTGTGATGCACAGAACCCCCTCCCAATCTTTATTTGTTCAATGTATTCTATTTTAGTTATTGCTATTGTCTTTTTTGTCATTATTGATCTTGTTGATGTTGAGAAAATGGTTGCCGAATTCCTTGCTCTGCAAATGTTCTTTTTAAAAAATGTTAGAAATAAAAAGTTAAAAAGAAATTCCTTCCACTCTGCAGATTGAGTCCCCTGTTGTCCAAAAATTGTCATAAAATGTACCACGAGTGAGAGTGTTTTTACCCCTATTTCCATTACAGGTGTTCACAGAAGCTCATTTTATGAATATGTTCAGCTGGTGAGTCCTGGGATCCACTGTAATGAGTTGGGGTGGCTGTGCAAAGCTCTGTTTCTCTGATTTTTGTGGAATAAATAGTTTCAAACATCCTGTATCCCCATGAAAGGTGCACTGACTGAGATCTTCTTCACTGAAGCGTCTCCAACTGTTAAAGGTGAGATTTATCTCTCAGCGTGTTTGCCAAAGGCAGCACAATAAAAAGTTTGCAGCTTCTTTTTATTAGGACTGTCCATGTTTAATGTAAAGCCTTCGTAGTCATGTGATTCATGCTGTTTATGGGATTTATGTAAGGACAAACAGCAGCCAGTGGAAGCTTGGTGTGTCTGTATTTGCATCGTCTCCTTTGCTGTTCGATGCATTTTTGAAGTTTACAATTGGTGGAACTCTGTTCCGTGTTGAATATGTCATAAGCCATATGATTCATTGATGCTTACTTTTACATTATTCTCAGTAATACATTAATATAAGCAACATAATAATCCAAGCCTGCTCTTTTTAGTGAGCACAGTCGGAAGAAATCCCACCAAGTAACCTCGCTCCATCTTGAAAGATTTTTGTCGGTTTTATTGGTGACACTAAATCGCTGGTGAGTGTGCACGTGAGTGTGTGGGCGATTGTCTTTGTAAGTCCTGTGACTAACTGGTGACTTCTCCACGGTGCAGCTTGCTTCTTGATCAACGTTCGCTGCGACAGACGCCTCTTACTCTTACTCTGTAAATCAACAGCGACCAAAGAGAGACACGATGAACATTAGAATAACAAATCACAGTGTCGCTTTTCTATAAAAGCCATAGATAAATAGGACTTTAAAACAGCAGTAAAGCAGTTTTTTTTTTGTTTTTTTTTTTGCCTGAAACATTTGAAACATCCTCTTTCAGTCTGTAGGCCAGATGAAGCTGTCTGTTAGGTCTCCCACCTACTTGGAAGAGGTTTTGGAGCATGTTTCAGAAGTCTGTTGCTAATTTATGTGTTTTCCGCTTCTCTCTGTTTTTAATTATGTTGCACTTGTGTCCTACAGTTTGCTTTTATTGGGTTGAATTAAAGAGATGTTTTCATTAACAAAGTTAATAAAGCAGTAACGGATCAAAGTCAACTAATTAGTAATCATCTGCCTAAAACCTAAAGCCCAGTTTAACTGTAGGGGCTTGGCAGTTGCAACAAAGCTAAAAGTTTATCACCAGTGCGTTGAGTCCCTCAAACGATGTATAGAAGTCAGATTGTTTACCGTTACCATATCTAGCTTCTCAGAACTGTCCGACAACGCCACACTGAAGATCAAATGGAACCACTTTATCACAAGTGATGAAGTGTTGGTTTGTGCCAATTCCACAGACATACTGCAGAGACCAGGAACTGTTTCTGATGGCGAGGCCATGTCGCACACCTGTCATCCAGATGAACAGTAAAGGCACCCTTGATTCGTGGAGCGAGAAAGTTTCGGACAGGACAGAATGGTGGGCTTAACAACACGCGTCCGTCAGAAAGTAGATGGCTACGAAAAGGCTGCAAATGCAGAGAAAAGAGAGAGACGCAGGAAGGAGAAATCGAGAATGACAATGAACTTTTAAATATTTTCAGTGACCTTGCAATAGTAGAGTGCCCTTGTATATATGCCTGACACTGACATTTCTTTCCAGGTGGATAATTTCCTCAAGCTGCTTTTCAGCTGTTGTAACTGGATGTTTTCCAAATGGTACGTAAACTCAAACACAATCAGCTTATTCCAAACAGATTGTTAAGGAATACATTTGCTGAGACGCCTTCGTTGAGGGTATTACTGTGATTGATAATAATTAAAATGCGTCTCCCTTTGCAACTTTGAAATGGAAACCAAGTGCAATGGCTCACCACAGGGAGACGTGTACTTGCTGTGGTGGTTGGAAGCCTGTGGTATCGGTGCTGGTTTCAGCTCAGCTGCGGATGGAGGGACATAGGGTCGGCTCAGGGGAGGGAGTATTTTGCCACAGGTGTTTACTAATTGCTTTGACTCCTGTCTGCTCGGTTGCATGTCTGGAAAAAGTGACAAACAAACTCCGAGAGACTGACCTCAGTGCCGCTGGGAGCAGGCGGTCAGAGGACAAAGGCCCAAACATGGTTATTGAGGCAACGCGCTTGTTGTTTTTGTGACGCGTGTGTTTGTCTGTGTGCATGTGTGTGCGTGCCATGGTGGCTTCATACTTTCCACAAGGTATGAGGTCACATCTCACACCTTTGTTGCCAAACTATTTAACTTTTCATAGTTCACTTGTAAAAATATCTTCAATAATTTTGAAGACACAAAAAAACTCAAAGTGTCAAATAATTAGCAGTGTAAAAATGTAATTGTGTGAGCCACAATGAAAGCTCCGGAACTGTCTGAAGTCAGTGTTGAATGTGCTTTATGATCACCAGTGTAAACTGACTTTTACATCCCGACAGATGGGCTTTGTTTACTTTTGTTTTACTGGTTGCCACTCAGTCGTTTTATTATCACGTGACGTTTAACATTCTACTTTTTAATCCCGTCCTCGCCATTGCACATGGCCAGAAGGAACACATCCTATCGCATCAAGTCACATTCCGTCCCATCGTGTTTTGTTGCATATTGTCACATTGCATCCCTTCTCGTTGCGCCAGATTGACTGCATCACGGTGTCTCACATCCTGTCGATTCACGTTGCATATTTGATGTGTCATAATGACCACATTCAAAAAGTTTGAGTCAAGTCTATCGGCACCAGCAGATCCCAGCGTCTATCAGGGTAATTTGCAGGGTTCTTTGACAACTAGACTGCAGATTAGGATTACATTTATCTCTACGACAGGTCCCTCAGTATCAACAAATTCGTCCTCAAGTTCAAAGTTAAGAGCAATTTGTTGCTTTCCATTTCTTTAGTCAAAACAAAACAACAACAAAAAATTCAATTTCTTTGCTCGCGGTTAATCTCATCACTTGTCTAAACACTATAAAACACACATTACCAAGCTCTACTGCAATACTGGAAGTATTTCTTTATAACGGAGCAGGTAAATATTCATCAACAACCAATTCACAGCTGAAACATGTCATATTGAATTGATTATTTCCTCCTATTTTCGTAAAGGAGGAATTATTTTACACATATTTGGAGACACAGGGGTTTAAAGTGTGAGTTATCACGCCTACAAACGCTACAAAATTACTCTATTCTTTCTCCATTTCAACTGATTTTTTTTTCTTGCAACTATTCTTGGTTTAAACCAGGGAGTTGCTTCATTCACACATACTCTGGATTTCCCTGCAAAAGAAGCTTGAAGGCCTATCAGTCCGATAAACCGGAGGGAGGAATAGGATATCGGCTGTAATGCACTTTTGGGGGGCATTGTGTCACATTAACAGTCCGGTAAGAGCCGTCAGATTGAATTACGGTAAGACTGCAACCGTCTGTTGAGAATGTGTCTAGTGTGGCAAGATGCTGCGCTGTGAAACAAGAGAGACTGAAAGAGGAAGAGAGAGTGAGAAAACAAATTTAACAACAAGCCATTACGAAACCGGTGAGGATTGGACCAGATATGCAGCAAGATAACGTCCAGACGGACAGACAGACAGGAATTCCGGTTCATTCTTAGAATATTAATGGCGCAGCCTCCGTGTTCGAGCCAGTGCTTGTCTCTTTTCATCAACCACAGCAAGACTGAGACAACAGAAACAAGTGTGCTAACATGGCTGAGGAGAGATCTTAAATGTAGCATATAATTCTAAAACAAAGTCTCCTTTTTTTTTCTTCTTCTTCTTCCTTCACTGAAGGGAGCTTTTGTTTTTCCAACAATGCCAGCAGCATGTTTTTTTTCCCCAATGGACTGGCCCTTCGGCAACATTAACGGCTTTAATTGAAACATATAAAACTGCTTTTTGTTCCCCTGTTTCAGAACAAAAAACACTGTTACAAGAATTGCATGCCCTCTGACACTTAACCAAAACCACTAATAACATTATCACATGCAATTTTCTTTTTGTAAATGCACATTCATGTGGTTTCTACATCACTTTATCCAACTTGGACAAACGGGCTGATTCCAGCTCTCCTCGAGAGTTTCCAGTCCCCCACAGACTAAAATACAGAGACACGTGCTCTCATTCGCATTCTATGGAAGTTGCTTCCTCTTTCAGTTTATCTCACTTGTTGGGTTCATTGCTATCAAATTCTGAATCTTTGAGAAATTCCTCCAGAATACATGTAAAGTCATTTTATAGCTTTTGTTCTACACGGTGTAAATAAAACCAACCAGACGTTGTCATCCTCAGTAGAGATGCACTGATACCCCTTCTGAACAAACAGATTAACAGATACACAGTCATGATATATTTCTTTGTTTTTATTTGATTGATTTCATTTTCATTTGACGCTATACTTTTTGTGTCCGTAATACATTTTCATGACAGATGATAAAACATTCACTCTGTTTTTCAAACATGGCATTCACTTGAATCAATAAATGGGTTTTGTCCAGTCTGCTGGTGAATTAGCTTCGATCACTGGCAGAATGGATTTAATTCTCCTTACTGCAACTGAAATCATCTTGTTAAAGATGTGAAATATCAGCGAGATATTTGGTAGATTCCAGCCATTGTGCTGCAGGCTCAACATAACTTCTGCAGTGTCATTCAGTCACACGTCTGCAGTGGTTCTGCCAGAAGTTGTTGACTTCATCATTTTTGCTCATTTCTCCTCATGTTTTGAGCTTTCATGCCTCTGACTTCTACCCTGTTGCCACTGGTTATGACACCACGCTTATTCAGAGAAGTGAAATATGATCGACCGTTAAAAATAAAGGATCCACTCTGCCTGTTTTTATGTGTGGATTTTCTCCTCTTTGCATCCAGAATAGCTCGATTAATCGGAGCGCTGGAAGGATCTGGTGTTGTGACAATCGATAGCATAGCCAAGGTTAAAAGCTTTAGCTGGTCGAACAGGACAAGAGTAAAATAAATAAATAAATGAATAATACAAAATCTAAATAAATGAACACACACACACACACACACACACACACACACACACATACACATACACATACACATACACACACTCACACTCACACTCCTCAAATGCTATCTTTTTGTGTAAACCGTATTTTGACACATTCATTGAATGACTCGTACTTTTTTCAGGAGATAGCAGAAGAATTTAAAACATGTTTCAAACAGTGAATCAATGAGCAGGCTGTGTTTGAAATGCGCATACACCCAGATCAGAATCAGAAGTTTGTTCCCTAAGCCACACATGAAAGCATTTCTGTGGCGAGGTCACAGCGCGGGCCGACCGCCTGTAAATGGCTCATGTTCCACATTACATTAGAAAAACAACAGGAAGCTTTGTGAATGAAAAAATAGACACGGTTCGGAGTCAATCATAATATGACATGAGTTAAGGTTAATACATAATTCATGTGACCTCTTCGCTTTTTTTGACCCTTTTCTTTTTGGGGTGGGGGCTTCAGTCTCTCCTGCTGAGGAGTGTTACCATGACGCCAAATCCCAGAGGAAGTGGAAATTGTAAACAAAGAGGCTTTTTGTCACTCACTGTTTTTTCTTCAAAATAGGAAACATGATGGTTTGGTGAAAATAGCTGAAATTGACTCCCCTCCGCTATTGACCGGCGGCACTCTCATGGACAATCGCTTCTGACATACAAAGATTTTAAAGAAGATCAATTTCTTTTGTTCCTGCAGGGGAACAAAAAACAGAACTTCCTGTTTCTTCGACACTGGGCGGTCTGCTTTTTATTGACGGTTATACACAAATGCTGAGCTTTTCCTGCTTGAGTGATCTGCTAGTTGTAGCAGGATGTCGAAGACTAAGTTTCAATCAACATGATTAATTGATTTTAGCTTTTAAAACATGTTTTTGGTCCAAAATTGCAAAGGATAGATAATTACAACCAAATGATCTGATTTTAAGAAATGATTGATGGGCATGTCAAAGGTTTGGGGTAGATCTTCTGATGTAATGTGATGTTTTATTAATTCAGTGTTGGGGAAAAAAAAGATCTAAAATGACTTTTATCATTTATAACCTGAAGTTCCATTTGATGGTAAAGTCGAGTGGATTTCTGTTTGGTGATCAGTTCGTAAGGAATTTTTTTTTTAATTCATCAAATAATTCACTATACTCTAACTTTTTCCCCTTAATCAAAAGATAATCTGATTTACATATAAATTGAAAAGCGCTGCCCCCTGTTGGCTTCAACTATTACTAATGCAAATCAGATTTAGTGTTTGATACGAAGTTAATCTCGTGGCAACACAGTGTTTGAAAAAGAGTCTACTCTTTGAAACAGTCAACGTTTTTCACACTTCTGCTTGAAAATGATACACTGCTATATTCTTATAATCTCTGTGGAGTCCCTTCTTTAATTTGTTTGTGTGTGTGGCATAAAGTCAGGGTGTTGAAATGAGGCAAGCAGTTTATAAAATGATGCTACATTAACTTTTTATATTTGTTCATTTCACTGTCGATGGAGTTGTGCTGTATATAAAAATGTCTTGAGGTGGGCCTGTGTAATTTGATGTGTGAATTTTTTTTTTTTATGCTGTTCATGAGCTTTTTTATCCATATAACAAAGAAACACAATAAATGGACGTGTAGATTTCTAACAATGGATTAAAGCATTATGAATATGGGAGACATTGTTTAGAAAACGGTTTTAGGAAATTATTTTGACTTGCAGATTTAGAAGTTTGGTAAAATGACACTCATATTTTGATATTTTGTTGCTTTTTTAAAAAGAATTTCCCTACGGGTTATCCAATATGGGTTAAGGGACACTTTAAGTGAAAGAAAACATTTAAAGTGTTAAGTCATCGATAGAGTCATTTGAAAGAAACTATTTATGTTAGTGTTATTAATTACTTCTGGGTCTTATTTTGTTTCATAAGAAAAATAAAAATGGCTTTCTTGGTATTCATTGTAGCAAAGCTAAACTTTTTTTTTGCTACTTTTTTTTTTTTATCCCAAAGCGGGAAACTTGAAGACTGTGAAGCTTTGAGCATTTTTACAGGTTCATTTAAGCATTTTAGAAACATTACATGCAATACTACTATATTTAACATAATTTATTGTTTTACGCTTTTCAGTATGGAGTATGCAGAACGGAAAAGAAAAACAATAAAGAAAGATTTTCGACACACGTCACTTTTTTGAGATAAATTTAATATTGCAACAGACATTGAGAGTCCAAACGGGCATTGATCGCCCAGGGAAAAAGCAAAGGCAAAGAGCTGTAGTCTGAACAGACCCTCGTCATTATCCTCAAAAGCTCTGCAAGGACACAAAAAGGAGCCCTGGGAAAATAAGGCTCACATTGTTTTGTTAAGTCGGTTTCTTCTTGTGCTGCACCTCACATCTCCCACGGACATTTACATGTAGCACACACAAAAAAAAAAAAAAAATAAAATAAAGACCAATCACTCGACAGATCCTGGTTGCTCGGCGACTTTCACAACATCAGCACTTTGTCATGTAGTATTTACACACAGCGTCAACAAAATCACTTGTTTAATGTCGGGAGTACCACGTGGATCAGAGTTACTACCGCAGACGAAATGCACAGAAAAGTTGCTCGACATTCAGAGAGTTTGCAGAGAATGAAGCGCCTCAGTTTGAAACATTCTCGCCTCTCACTTTTACCAACGTTAAATGAACCCATGTACTCTAAAGCAGTGATTCTCAACAATGAGATCGTGACTACACCAGAGACATCACTGTTATCCAGGAGACGCTCAGTCGAAATACTGCTGGGTTCACAGTGCAACAACCGTGATAACCTGAAGACCTCAGCCAGACACTTGAATGTAGCAAAAGTTACGTTGAAAGTGACGTCAAACGCTCCCAAAAGGCATATTTCTGTGCAACGTGAAAAGTGAGATCAATTACTTAAACCATCTATCCATCTCCTATAAACCACTGGAGGGGTTACTGGACCGAATCGCAGCTGAATGGATGGATGAAGAGAGAATGTACGTATGGACGGGGAGAAACATGCAAACTCCTCACAGAAAGGCCTCCCATAGGGCTGCACAATATCGGCAAATTTACAGTCGATGTGATTTCATCTGCGATAAATGATGCGTCCATGCACTCTGCATTAATGCTCTGCATGCCAACACATCCGATGGAGATTTACTGCACTTGATTGACGACAGAGCTTGTTTTACTTCATTACTTTAAAATGACATCAGACCTGGTGGCTACAGGTCACAAGTCAAAAGTCATTGAGCAATAGGAACAAACTCAACTAAACTAATTCACTTCTGAAATGTTGCTGGTTGGAACTGGAGGGGGGGAGAGATCCAGTGACAGATCCAGGGACGAGAGAAAGAGGACTGTTATTAATAAATCATTTCAAAGCACAAAAATGTTGATTTCATTTTAACTTATGTCTTAAATTGATCACATATCATGTTGGTATCACAGTGATCAACAAAATGAATTCATGTTCTCCTAATATTGTGCAGCCACAGGCCTCCCAGCATCAACAACTTAACCAGACATTTCTACACTTTATTGATCCCTCCCGGTGCATCCTTTCGTCAAACCAACACAGTGTTAGTATTTGCATGGGTAATGGCTCCGTTTATTCTTGAAAA
>OMNM01039325.1:18152-32147 GCA_900302745.1 Parablennius parvicornis | reverse complement strand
CAGCATAAAAAAAAAAAAAAAAAAATCACCACCTGCCCAGTGTCAGTGCTGATGATAAACTGATTGAATCTGGCAACCTTCATCAGGAATTTCATATGACAAATGTCAACAAGGCTGCATTTACATATACAGTGGATTCACAACAAGCAGCAGCCAGTGCAGGAAACAGATGAGTCGGGGGAGAGGCTATGGACAAGAGATTTCTACTCAGATTCCTCACAGAACGTAAACTAGAGATACAGGAGTGCAACAAATCACAAAACAAAAAGTGATTATGATACGTGTTTCCATGCCCGGTGTATTCAGAGCAATGTTATTCGTCCAAGCACAAAAACATTAACATAATTCACTCGTGTGTTTGTGTTTATCGCAAATCATATAGTTTTCGCAATAAATCACTAAACAATAATATATGTGCACATTAAAAACAGAAAACTACCAAGATCCATTGTTGGGGCATGTGTACATGTTGTTTTTAATATGTGCACATTAAAAACAGAAAACTACCAAGATCCATATATTTGCATCTAACAGTCACAGCCGAATGTGTATGAAGAAATCATTAACCTCTGAGATTTGTTTACGATTGGTAGAAAAGTAAATATAATTTATTTGTACAAAGGAACAGTGATGCGAGACTTTGATTAAAATGTTGAAATGATCATGTTTTACATTTTTAATACATTTTATTCAAAGTGTGTCATGCAGAAAAAAAAATCTGAATGAAAAAGCATCTAATTGTTTCATTCATAATTCATACCTTGAGGAGATTCATGTTATACTCACAACATGGAGAACACATGTTCACAAGTCGTACATTACTCCTCTTTTATAACATATTCTTAGAAATCAATCGTTTTCTCTGTTTTCACTGGCGATTGCTTTTGTCACTAAACATATATACAGAGACTAAGATGAGTAAACTGATCAAATCTGTGACTAAAAATCAGACCAGACAATATGCATCAAGTAAATATATTTTAGATTGTTTGTAAATGCACACACACACACGCACGCACGCTCGCACGCACGCACACACACACACAGAAATCTCTGGTTGAAGGCAGGACTTCCAAAGAATTCACATCCAATTATATTTTTATTAATTGCTGATGGGAGCAACAACTATAATACAATA
Organism: Parablennius parvicornis; assembly: GCA_900302745.1. Lineage (NCBI taxonomy): Eukaryota > Metazoa > Chordata > Actinopteri > Blenniiformes > Blenniidae > Parablennius > Parablennius parvicornis. Next base: position 31,009 of record OMNM01039325.1, on the reverse strand, counting down.
CTATTGTAACCATGGTTACAAAGTGCTCTATATAAAACAACATAAAATAGGTATTTTAATTATTAAAAATATCATAAAATAAGCACATCACATAAAAGACAAACTAAAATATCAGAAATATAAAACACTATATGTGCATTTACTATAAAATATCGTAGTGAACATACATGATAATGTAATTTACTTTACTACACCATACTGTACTGTACCATACACTATACTATACTATACTATACTATACTATACTATACTATACTACTTTTGAAAAAATCTGAACTTTAAATGGATTTTTAACATTTTAAAACAATAAATATTTACAATCATAAAATCATGTTTCCCATACAATACTATATTATCTGAGATATGTTATACTACTACTACTACTATATAATACTTAGTACTAACTACAGTTTCAACAGATAGAATCTAAAAAATAAATTTAGTTGAAGCAATATTAAGTTTCCAAATCTACTGTTATATTGAACACCAGAAAGTAGTATTTTTCCATACATGACATGCTTATGTGATGATTATAAGCCCACGGTTTTTAGAGACTCAACTTTATGAAGGATCTTGTGTATACATGGCTGCTGTGCATATATAAAAGACTTCATGAAATCAATCTGCATCTTTTCCATGTGTGCAATCTCAGGTCAATCAGGATCTTGTGTGCATTGTGGTAAAATCCAGAGTGCCTTTTTACCAGAAGAAGAAACAGCAAGATGGCGTTTAGTGTCAGACATGCTTTCTACTCAGGTGCAGCTTCTTGTGTGAGTCAACAAAATAAATAAATTAAACTAATGGAGGGCTCCATGTGGAAGGGGAAAAAAAGAAAGATCCATCTAAGTCAGGTTTATTCACATACCAAGACCCTTGTCTGTGTTATAAAATACACCCGGCTGTATATCTTTCTAAATGGATTGAACCTATTGCCCGGCAGCCGAGGAGTCCGTCATGATTTACATCACTTCAAGAACTAAAGAACGCAGCAGACTGTGATTTACAGTTTAGTTTCAATTCATCAATCTCGTACTAATAAGATGTTTAGTGATTCCTTTTAACTCTGAGGAAGAAAAAAAAAACAGGTTTTATTTAAAATAATTGGAGATAAAAGTAAAGATTCAGAGAGAAAACAATTCTTTCTGTGCAGTTGCAGAGTCATAAAAAACATTGCGGACATTACTTTGCAAAGCACGAGCTCCATTATAAACCACTTCCGTACCGCGTCCTGATGGAGCAACGTGAATGGAGGCTCACCTCGCCATACATGAGAGCACTTTACCAAGAGTAATGATCTCTTTAGACGGTATGTAAGATGCTGTTTGTGGCGCGGAGCTGAGCGTGGAGTAAAACGTGAAAGCTTTTTGAATTGACCAAGCATGAGAGATTGAGCTTCAGTAATTATTGAAAGAGACAGAGTGTAGTGAAAGCAAATGGACCCGATGCAGCAGTGCAGACACACTATCAGTCCAACGGCAAACACAGCAGGCTACTGCGCCCGTTCCTATCTGTGGCATCAGCGTGAACATTTAGGACAAATTTTATACACTTAGAAACAAAGCATTTACGTGGCTTTGGTTCAATAAATTGAATATTGTGAATTTAGGTTGCATAGGTGAGCTGAACACAATGTGGCTCCGTGTGAATGGTAAAGAAAGACAAACTGTAAAAAGATATCATCACGACTGTTCACATTTTGCCTGTAAAAAACTGCTGCATATTCAGAATGCTGTATATGTTTCTATTTGCATATACATAGTTGAGCGGAGAATTGTTTCTTGTCTGTTTGATGACAACGGAAACATCTTAAAAATCCACTTGCATTTGCATTTCTGAGGAGAGCTCACCGTCAGAGCTGTCCACTGTGATGAACGCAGTTTATTCATGTTTTTCTTTTCCAGATGATTTGTTTTTAATTAGAAGGCAGCAGTTTCGGGACCTGCTGGGTTCACAGCAGCTCTGAGACGGCGTCAGGTTGATATCACTGAAATTAGATTACACTGTAGTGCCACATGCATGCGGCTGTAACATGAATACAACATGTGAAGTGTAGCACAAAAACGGTTGAGACACTGTCACGATATCATCGCAGATTGTCTTCGGTCGGAAGACCGTGACAACGGCCGTCCTTAAACCAGTATCACAGAGCGACGTAGGACTGTGGATTTGGAGCCAAAATCACAGATATAAATGCTATTTTGTGCACAAATGTGTGCAAAAAAATCTACTAAAATGACACACTGTTTACATGTCAATGTTGTCAAGTGAAATTGTAAAAATTTCGTTGGATTTTTTCGGGTCCAGTTACACGAAAACGGTGCTTGGAGCCGTTGAAAATGCAACTTTTTGTAAACGCTCAGACTCCAAAATGTTGCTGTATAAATGTATACCGTTTCATCAAGTAGACTGAAAAGTTTATGCCAATCAATAAATATACAGCATGCACTGTAATTCACTACTGTATTGTTACTTACAGTATATATGAAATTATACCTGTACATACCATCTGGCACCACTAGAGGTCGAAACACCAGAATACTGCTGCAGTACAAAAACAAAACATTTCTACTGTATTTGACTGAAAGGGTAGTAAAAAATGTCTGAGAAAAGCAAAGTTTATACAGCAGAATTTAAAGTAAAAATAATGAGAAACCACAGCAGATTAAAGAAACAGAGCAGCAGAAAGAGTTCAGAGTTCCATCCAGTCATTCCAAGATTAACACAAGCCCGTTTCTGGCTTATTAAGTTTCCTGTTTTGTCCAAAAACCCCTCATTTGGATACTGTTGTTTGCCTGCAGTGTCACTCATGGTGTTCTTATTAAATCGGCTTGCAATTTAGCTCACTTTGTGCAGGATCTGGCTAAATTAGGCCCATAGTTTGAATGGAAGAAGTATTTTAAAAAACCTTGATATATACTTCTCCAATGTACTTTTCCAATCTACCTCATTTCAAAATGAATGTATTTTTCTCCCAAGATGGGCAGTGTTTTATTGATTGTTTGCATAGGATATTTTCTTAGAATGACCTGTGTTCACAGACAGTGGTTTCAGGTTGTGTTCCTGAGCCCATGCAGTGGTTTCCAGCTCAGAATCGTGTCTGTTCTTATTCCAGTGCTGCCTGAGGGCTTGGAGATCACCAGCATTCACTCTTGACCTTCAGCCTTGTGCCCGTGTCCTTGTGCAAATAGATCTCTCTGCGGTTCCCTGTTGATTTGATATTATACACTGCAGATAATGGGATCTTCAAAAAGTATTTAAGATGTAGTGTTATATGAATTGTTAAACCTCTGTCACAAAATGCTCTCCTGGCTGCTTTATGTTATTTTTTCCCTCCACTTTTATTCGATGTGTTCCTGTGAAAGGTTTGCAGGAATCTATGCACGACCCCCATTGTTGTTTTTTTATAAAGTATTTGAGCTTAGTTTTTTGGTGTCTTGATCCCTCTGACTTGTTTTCTCTTATCCAGACAGGGTAACTGAGGTGAAGACAAACATCTACGTCACCAGCTTTGGACCAGTTTCGGACACAGACATGGTGAGCAAAGACTTTGGGTTTTAACACTGTGTTTCACTTATTGTTTCTGTTGTTGTGAATAGTAGCACTGCCTGCTCCCTTTTGAAAGGAAGAAAAAAAATGCCTCTGCTGCTTTATTTTTCACTTTTCACTATTTATCACTTGTAATCGCATCACTTTGTTTTTTTGTTTTTCTCCTCTCTGCTCACTGAAGTAGGACGAGTATTCCTCACTACGGCGCAATGTTTATTCATCTGACAATTTTCATCTTATAAATGATTGAAAATCTTCTTGTTATTCCAGTCACTCCTTTGTTTATTCTGGGCTTCCCTGTTTATCATTCGGAAACATTCGCCCACCTTTCACGTCATATCAACTGCATCCCTTTCTATTGTCCGGCGCCCATTTTCCCAGTGATTGATGTATTGATTGAACAATGAAAACGCTGGATGTTCAATGCACTGGCCTTTGAGAGATATGCTAATCAGGAGGCTCTTAGCTGAACACAAACCACCACTTAAGAGGAAGCAGGTCTAAGACACAGACATATTAGTGTAAAGACGGGAAGTTTTTATTTTATTTTAGCCAGACCCACAATGATGGAGTCACTCTCTCTTGAGGTGACCTGTGCACTCAATGTCAGGTAAATAGCTCCTGATTCCTGCTTCTAAATATATCCCTCAGATAAAGAGATGGACAGACAAACAAACAGCTGACAGGAAAACATTTTTTTTTTCCTTCACTTTCACTGGCAGCGGTGATCAGAGTGTGCTTTTTGCCGCAGCCATTAGTGCTCATAACCTAAAAAGTAAGCCAAACACGACGAGGTCAAAAGCACAGATGCAGTCCCGCCATTGGGGGGGAAATGTCCACGGGTTTGTAATCATCAATTTATGCTCAGATTTGAAGCATTTTATGACTTATTCACATGAAAACTGAACATATGGCCTGGGAAAAATTGGGCAGAAGGCTAAAAAACACATGATTTATTTGCTCTTGCGCAGACAGCTGTCTCATAAATAAATGAGAAAGAAAATTAAATATTTCCTTCTTACGTGATTGATTTATTCAGACACTGGAGCAATTCAGCTGATTGCTGAGGCCAGCCCCTTGTTGTGTGGTCTGCAGGATTTATTAAAGGTCTCTAAAAGCCAAAGGAAATCATTAGAAATAGCAAAAGGGAGAGAGAAAGTGTGGCTGTGTTTGTGTTTATGAGGTATAGCCAAACAAAGAAGACAAAAAAAATGTGAGATTATATCGCAGTTATAAAATGTGGGAGACCCACCTTCATTCTGCAGTATAAAAGACAAGTATAAATATTTAATGTATTTACGATGGAAAAATTACACAAAACTAGCAAATACGGTGCCGACTCTCTAGAGCTGGGCGCTGTAGGTTTCTGTAGGTTTTTCTTGTGGGTTGTAGAAGAAGTACCAGGCGTGTATACCAGAACATACCAAATACCGAGAGGAATTTATGCTAATAAATATTGTACACATAGCAATGTGACAAACGTCTTGAAAGATAAATCTAGCAATGAGGATTGTGTATGTTTTTAATATGTTTATAAAGGCATTTCGCTGTTTGTTTTTCCTGCAGTTTTTGGACTGCAGGTTTACAAACACAGGGACATAGACGCTAGCCTGACCTCAAACTGAAGATATTCTCAACGTGAAGCGATAGAGCATACCACTACTGCCCTGTAACCACAATGACTTCAATGAAACTTCATGCTCTCTTCTGAATTTGTGTGTTTTTCAAATGTTTTTATTCGTACAAGTTTTAGAGATGTGTGGCACAGAGAAAGCAACTGTTTCAACATTTAAAATATGAACTTGAAAGTTCACCTTTGAATGGGATTTGAAGACAAAAAACAAACATGTAGACTCACCATTGAATTAGAACCAGAATTATATGCAAATGCAAAAACACAGAGCAGTAAGGTTTCATCTCACCTTTAGTGTTTAGCTGAAACAATGTGCTTACGGTGAGGGTTTCCTCTCCACTTGGAATGGCTCAAATTTCCTGCATCGCTTAATTTGTTGCACCCTCACTTTGCTGGATTAAATGTTTAAAAAGCCAGCCTGTCAGGATGGCCAACACTAAACTCAAAAGCAGATTTATCCTCCATACTGTAAGAGCCACCAAGGAATTAAAATTAGACTGTGTTTCACTGGACACCTTCATTGTCCCGAGACATAAATGTCAGAGGCTTTACAACTGTGACAAGGAGAAGAGAAAAAAAAAAATCTCTGGAGGAGTTCATCTCTCTGCATCTCACCCTCTCGAGCTGCGTGTGAATCACACAAGCACACGCACTCTCACACGTACACACATTTCACAGCGCAGCGCTTTCTGCCCTGAATCCTTTCCCGTGTGTGTGGTCTCTTTTGACAACAGAGGATTGTGGGTCAAGGGGTTGTCTTGGCCCCGGAGCCAGCTCTGGAAAGAACCAGCTCAGGAGAGCGTGCAGATCTTGCCGTGATGAAGCTTTGACAAATAAAAGAAGGCCATTAGGTGCCTTGTTTTTTTTTTTTTTTTTGTTTTTTTAAGCAGTGGCAGATGAAGTCAATTGTGAAGACCTGCTTGTTGTAGGTTCGCAAAAAAACATGACAAGGAAACCTGCACTGTGTTTTCGTTCATGCTTTATGAGAAGAAGTTGAAATTCATTGTCATTCATGGGAGAATAAAAGAAGACAAGACCAGGTTTAAACTGAATGTTTGGTTTGGTCTGTGTGAGAAACACTCCAGGGCTTTTTATTCCTACACCTGTTGACACCTTGAGCACCAAACTAAGATGGACAGAACACGAAAACTAAAATCAGGTCGGACAGGTCATGAGAGGAAAAAAACAAACAAACTACAATGCGTTTCACTGAACTTTGTCCATTTGTCAAATAACTGCAACCTTTTTTTAAAAGCATATTGCCAAGATAAATTGTTGAGAAATTCCTTTTCTTCTCTGCCCCAAACAGGTGTTAGCATCATTTTTCATTCCAAATAACAGCGTTTTGGAAAATGTTATCCGTGATAAATGCGTGTTCTCGGTAATTTGTGGCTTTACACAGAAAAATCATAACAATTTTGAAGCATAACTGCGATTGCAAGTATTCAAAAGTTCATGTTAGGTAACAACAAATGACTGATAAGCTTCCAACTTATAACTTCAATAATTATTATTAACTTTTGGCCCAATATTAAAGACATAAGGCTCCATTTACACAACAACGTTTTGCAGTGAAAATGGAAAAATTTTCATTGTATTTTGAGCACTTGCTTACATGACGACGGTGCTCAGAGACACTGAAAACCAATTTTTTTTTTTTTTAAACGGCTCCGAAAGGCGGATTTGAACATAAAACTGTGACATTCTTACTCAATCCCTCGGTTACAGACTTTTTCTATACTATTAGTAAATAATGAAAACTCTTATCTGTGCTGTACATTCAGTCAGAATAAGGTGTTTTCTGTTTTTCTGTCCTCAGGAGTACACCATAGATGTTTTCTTCCGACAAAGCTGGAAGGATGAGAGGTTGAAATTTCATGGACCAATGAACATTTTGCCTCTCAACAACTTGATGGCGAGTAAGATCTGGACCCCCGACACCTTCTTCCACAACGGGAAAAAGTCTGTGGCTCATAACATGACCATGCCAAACAAACTGCTGAGAATCAAAGACGACGGAACGTTGCTGTACACCATGAGGTGAGTCGAGACGCGAGGGGACACATGAAGAAAAAACAAACAGTTATATGTCGAGCTGAAGTAAATTCAAAAGTACAATGTGGAATATTTTATTGCTTAAATTCATTAAAATAAGTGAGTACTTACTTCTGCCACTTATTACAGGTAGTGGCACCAAGCAAATTGTACATGCTGCACCTTAAAAAAACAAAACAAATTTTTTTTTAAATCAAATTTGAAACATTTGATGTAAAAATTTTCATCGTGGTTTACCTGGAGACAAGACATTTTGAAAACACTTACTTCCAGGCAGATGATTTTTAAATGACTAAATGTTGCAAGTTATTTTAGGAGTGGTGGAATAATGTTTTTAATAATAGATACAGTGCAGATTCTTATCACGTAGTGCACCTCCCAGCCTCGCCGCAGACACACTCAGGTCCTGTGATTCGTGCTGCTCTCTGCAGTGCCTTGTTTACTTTGCTCCGTTGATTACAGTTAAGGTGAATTATTTTTTGTTTCAAGGCATTACAGATGGGAAGGGTCTTGAATAGTGCATGAGGCTTGCAAGTCTTTTATTTCATTTTGGAGATGGTGTCGAAATCTGTGCTGTTTACTTTCTCTTGCATTTTGCAAAGTCTCCTTAATTTTTTCTGTGAATTGGATGCAGGTTAACTGTGCATGCAGAGTGCCCCATGCATCTGGAGGATTTCCCCATGGACTTTCATTCCTGTCCACTAAAATTTGGCAGCTGTGAGTAACTCTGATGACGATAGTGCCCGAGGGAACTTTTAAGTAAAATGCTTTCTTTCTTTTACTTTCTGTTCTATTTTTTTTTTTTTTTTTTGTCTTTCTACTTCTTCTCCTCACTAGTTCTTTGGCCAAAGAGCAACCCGAGAACTGAGTGAAAGCTGAAATGCATGGCTCGCTTTTCTGGCAGTGGCCCTTTCAGTTTAAACAAAATAATGATCAGCATCTGAAGAGATATGAAGAAAAGCACAGTTAAGAGATCAACGATAGTCAGATGGCTTTAAACTCATCCAGATATTCTCCTAGATGAAATTACAATACATTGTTATTGCTATAGATTCATTACATTTGGATGAGGATTTTTTTTTCAGTTAGCTGTTTTCGAAGGTGTTAAAATCAAAAGATTTTAATGAGTATCATCACATGTTAGGTCATGTCTGAAATGTCTTGACTTCTCATATAATTTAAATGCCCCTACTTGGCTTCAGTGCATTTATGCGGTGACCTACAACAGTTCCACTCTAATCTCTTTACTTATTTGCCACCTTAACACTCTTTTGAACGATTTGATTGGCAAAATGTTTCGATTCAACGTATTAAACTAAAAAATATGAAGGAGGGGGTGGGGAGGTCTTTCTATTTCATCAGACAAGCTTTCGCATTTCATTTCCAGTGTTTGCTGTGAGTGATTGAAAAGGGCAAATGTCACCATGCATCGATTGCTTGTTGGTGTTTTACAAATGACATCTTCAACCATGGAGAGATTTTTTTTTCCTCTCTGCAGAAATTGTTTTCTTTTCGAAATCAAGCCATAAAAACAGTGTAGTATTTGTTTGTTTCTTTCTTTGAAAAAAAAATTTTTTTTTGGGATCTCTGTAATGATTTTTTTTTTTAAATCATTATTAGTAACGCGATGGGTTTATTATATCCCCTTTGCTTTTTTTAGATGCCTATACAATCTCAGAAGTGACTTACGCTTGGACCCGAAACGCCTCGGACTCGGTGGTGGTGGAAGGAGAGAACTCCCGACTGAACCAGTACGACCTGCTAGGGCAGACGGTCGGACAAGAGACCATCAAGTCGAGTACAGGTAAGCTTCAAAGCTGGGATGGAATCAAATCCACAGCGTGACTCCTCTGTTTCCTACTGACCTCTGACCTCTGCTGTAAAGCAGAGAGATGGAGGACAGACAGAGAGTATCTCCAGGTATTTCTTATACAGCCTTCAGTAACACAACAAAGGACTAATCTGCAAGTTGTAAGGACGTCTATGGCTTCCTTTGGATTAGTTTTCTGAAAACAGCAACCCAAATATCTTCATCTCAGTTTCGGTGTGAAAATCAAGCTGTGATTTTTGTGCCTGTTTGGGTGGATGTTGAGCTCGTCCGCCTCCTACATGATAGGAGGCGGCCACGGCTTACTGTGAAGCGCTTCACTAACTTTCTTCTTTTTGTTACTCACTTTATTTGGCTCGGAAAATGCAGAGAAATGTTTGTTCTGGCCTCCTCTGCATGACAAAGATCCAACACAAATCGAGGATTTGGCATCCTGAGTTCTTCACTTTTTAGTATGGGCCGGAGACCCAAAAGCAGCACAACAGGTGAGCTGTTGCTGCGTTCTCCTTTCTAAACCTCTCATTTTTAGGGAACAAAGCAGGGAAGATTTTCATATGCTGGATTTGTATGTCCAAAACAAAGCCTATGGAGAAGTTGGGAAAAAAGAGAGAAACATTTTACTGTTTCTGTTACTGGCCACTAAAGCAAATGAATGAACATAGTCATGCTAGAAGTGAAACACACAAAATGTGGATCTTAAAGGGACAATAAGTAGTGAAATAAACAGAAGTGGGATACCAGGTTAAGTTCAATCTTTGTGAAGGCCAGAAAAATTTCATTTTCACTCAAAATTGTGATCAAGCACTTCCACATTAAGAAAAAATATCGGAATTATTCCTAATAATTTCATAAGAAATGTCTTTCCATTTTGATTTGGTTAGGTAATTACAGAGCATTTAGAATTCAAATGAGGTGAAATGGCTTTTTTTCCCTTCCCATAATCTCACACATAATCTCACACATATTCTGACACATATTGACACAGATTGCCCAGTTTAGCTTTAATTATTTAATAATTTGATAATGACTAAATATGGATATATTTTTTTGTTTTGAGGACCATAAATTAGAAAGTGAAGTTACTGTACTGGACATCTTTTGAGAGCTTGTTTGTATGTTGACAGTTCAGATGGTGGCTTCCTCTTTGTCCAAAATCCAGACATGAGTTTAAAGAAAAATGTGATACTATGGAACATTCTAGTTGCTCATTACGTTGGAGGTTATGAAAACAATGTTGGCAACATCAGCTACAGACCCAGATGATGTTATCCTCAGACCAACCTACATAAGAGACTGAAACTATCTGATATTTACTTTTTGGAGAGCTTTCCTAGAAGAAACACACTCGTTAAGCTTATTTCAAAAGAGTGAAAAAGTGATTTTACTGCGATGTCTGATTAAATTCCAAAACACAGCAATAGAAATGCATGGAATGTACTTACATTTTGAGTAAGTACTTATGCAATTACATATTCCATCCATGATTGTTCGCAAATAGACACAATCTCACTGAAAAATAGAAAGACTGACACCTTATCTTTTCACAAAATCTGTGTTAAATGCTGATACAAGTACTAAATACTGCAAAGCTTACAAAGAATGACTTTTAAAATGTTATATGTACATTAAATTCTGATGTTTTGCAGACTTTAACCAAATTGTATTACTAAACATTCTGTATATTTCTTGTACATGAAATGAACACACAAAAAAATTTAACCTTTGGTCTTTCTTTGTCAACTGTAATTTTGAGTCTCTGACTTTTAGTGTGTGCTATGTGATCCTGGTATGCGATCAATTGAAATTAGATTTTTTTTCTTCATTGAATCGTACTGGATTTATAACGCTGTTCATGTGGGTCGTTACATTTCGTCTTGCCAGTGCTCATTGACAAGGTGAGCATTGTGTAGAATGGACGCTGGTCATAAGGAGTGTAGCACTGCAGCCCCGGGTGGTGTAAACAAGACCTATTTTTGTAGCAGGTGTATATCTTCAGAAGTGCTGACTTTGCTCCTCTTTCACTGACTATCTTCTTTAATGGTGTTAGTATCAGCACAGTTCTACGTAGATGTCAAGACATTGTTCTTTTAATGTTTTGATTAGTTTTTAAAGCATAGATAAATCTTTATCACCACTTCAAATGCTTCTAACTAATTTTTTTCAGGCTCTTCTCGAGGCAAAAAAACCCCATATCTTACTAGTGTAGGCTGGTAGGCAAAAAGAAACATTTGAAGGTACAGTAGTTGAACTGGATAGATAGAAATACTTTGATCCAAGAGAGATGAGTTTGAGAGCAGTCCAAAGAGTAGATGAAACATGTTTTTAAGTGAGCAATGCAGCATCGCAAACATAGCTGTGAAACATGACAGTGAAAGCTGCATGCAGTGGAAGCATCATCGCATTACAATTACTGTTTTCTTAAAGTGTAGTGACATGTTGGTCCTACAGGCCTCGTGCACAGCCATTTAGTGCATATCATTTTGTTAGGATATTGATGTACAGTGAAAAGAAATGGCTCCATTGATGGTGACAATATACGTGTCATGAAATAGATTTAGACACACTAACTTAAATATTTGATTACATCTTCTACTGGTTGCCATAGTAACCATATTTATTTTGGATTTTTTTTGTCAAAAAGAAATGGTTGTAATAATTATCTTGATTACATGCTGTATGTCAGTCTTCTTATACTTGTGTAGGCTAAAATACTCAGTCACTTATTTGCTCTGTATTACTCACATCTATGGGACTGACTCAAGTGAGCGCAACACATGTCAATGTGCTGAATCCACATCACGTTGTCTCGAGGCTTTGTTGGGTCTGTTTGGCACAGAAACAGAACATACATTCTTTCCAAGACAATCAGACATTGAATTATTAAATCAAGTTGAATTATTAAGACAAAAAAATCTTTCGAAAAGCATAGTGTTCCTAAAGTGAATACAGAAAACAAAGACCACATATACATTGAAAAGAGGATCTACTATAAAAGAGGAGATAACGAGAGCTAAAAATAGACGCAGCACATCTCATGCAAACCCACCAACACGGATGCCAAGAAACGAGGGCAGACTGTGTACACATGAGCCTATATGTGTTCCTGTATGTGTGAAGATGAAAGCAACACGATAACTGTCCAGGATGTAAGCAGCAAGGAGGAATAACTCAGAAGATTAGATCAAAACTTGCTTGTAATTCATGACAAATTAAAAGGTTTGGCGTCTGGATGTGGATTCTGAGACATTCAGGCTTCCTCTGGAGATGCGACAGAAGGTTGGAAGCTGTTTTCCTTCTCATTCTGAGAGGATCAAGGGACCTGACGTCCAGTGACAGCAGACTGTATGACGCCTATAAGCAGAGCAGACGATGAAGTGGGCTGTTGCAGGGATTTTAAAGTCAGTGAAGCTCTCAGTAGACAATAGGGAATTTTCAGCTTGTAAGGTATTTAAACAGATTTTAAGACGCAACCTGCCATCGCCTGATGTTTGCCATTCATTTCCCAGTATTTAAAGTTGAATTCTGTCAGAAACTATCACGCCAAACGGCGAATAAAAATGGAAATTTGAATTGTCTAGCTAATATGGGCCTTCATCCTGGCAAGGCTCCCTGCTGTGGCAGCATGGCTGAGCTGAATGAAATACACAGCGCGGCGATAAATAACATGCAGGAACCATTGCAAATAATCCCCCAGTGGTTATTAACTTAGAAATAAATACCCTCCAGGGTGTGTACAAACAGTGCAGAACCAGGAGCAGGTGGAGGCTGGGGTGGAGTGGAGCAGCAGTAACAGCG
>OMNM01039325.1:0-17960 GCA_900302745.1 Parablennius parvicornis | reverse complement strand
TGATAATAATAATAATAATAATAATAATAATAATAATAATAATAATAATAATAATAATAATAATAATAATAATAATAATAATAATAATAATAATAATAATAATAATAATAATAATAATAATAATAACTGAACTGCTTGTCAGCATGGACAGAAGAACTGGGAACATTTTAGCAATAAATGAATGTATGCACACCAGACGTAATGTTGCAAGATTGTACCTGCCGAAAAAAGGACAAAGGAAGAGGAATGATCAGCATTGAGTGTGTAAGGAAGGAGAGGAGGTCCTTCCACGGCTATCTCAGAGAGACCACAGAGTGTATGCTTCAAGCTGCTTTGAAGGAGAAAGTGCTAGATGAAGAAGAGAATCTCCAGGACTACCAGAAGAGGAGGCAGGAGGAGAAAATCAAGAACTGGAACGAGAAAGCCCGACATGGATAGTTTATGCGACAAACAGCAGATGTTGCTGGAGCCGAATCTTGGAGATGACTTAGGAATGTTTTTTTTTTGAAGGAGACAGAAGGTTTGATCCTAGCTGCTCAAGAACAAGCTTTAAGAACAAATTCGATCAAGCACAGCATAGATAAGACCTCAGAGACACCACTGTGTCGATTGTGTGGAGACTCAAGTGAAACTGTAAGACATTACCAGTGGATGCAAGAAGCTTGCCCAAAAAGAGCACAGGAAGAGCCATGACAAGGTGGCTCTGTGGGTGCACTGGGAGATTTGCAGAAAATACGGGATAGAATGTTCCAACAAGTGGTATGCCCATCAGCCATTGGCAGTTACAGAAAATAGAGACGTTTGAATTACCTGGGACATGACTGTTTACAAAAATAAAAAGCTGAATCGACAATCGACCGGATATTACTCTTGTACAGAAAGATACAACAGAGTGGTACATAGCTGTACCAGCGGACCAGAACATCATAAATACTGAGGAAGAGAAAGTGGATAGATACCAGGACCTAGCATTTGAAATTAAGAGAATCCACTGAGCATCGAAAGTACCAGTGATAACAATCGTTATTAGTGCACTTGAAACAATCTCAAAGAATGCAAAGACGTGGCATGGGAAGTTAGATATACCTGACGTTGCTGGAAATGCACAGTTGCCGGGCATCCTCGGAACAGCTCGCATATCGCATATTGTGGAAAGTGTTTCTAAGCTGCGAGAAGTAGCTGAGACATAAGAAGACCCAGAAGACTCAAAAGACTGGAGAGAATAATTAAAATAACAATAATAATAATAATAATAATAATAATAATAATAATGTGGCTAAAGGACCTCAAAAGACACCCAGTGGATGAACCAAATATAGCACAATGCAGGTTGTCATGGTAACGATACTTGTTACTGCTAAACTAATCATAAAGCACTCATATGAGGCTTTTGAACCCCCCCACCTCCCCAAGTCATAAAGGCCTTATGAATCAGGCTTTAAAACAAGAGGGATGATGAACCTGAAGAAGCGGACCCCTCGGGGGGGGTCACAGCATCATTTTTTCTCCCTCAGATGTTTCTGAATCTGTGTTTCATTGTGGTGAACGTTGTAGGACCTCTTAACAGTCCCATCTTTGGATAGAAGTGCTCACGACTCACAGAATCATGTAATATGTATGTCACCTTTGATGGAGGGGTGCAGGTGATGTCTCTCTATAGTGTGAGACCAAAAGGCTGAGAGCCACTTATTCTCTAAAACTAGGCCACATCGTAGGGCATGGCAGAAGGAAACTCGACAAAGCTTTTACTGCCAAGCAATGGCTCCTAATTTGAAAATTGTACGTGGTCGGCAAGCCTGTAATATTTTAATGTTTTTTTTATTGTGGCCTCCTTTGATATTCATTATTTGCATTATCAGTACATTTAGATGAGCTACTAACAATTCTAGTGATCACATACAGTTGCGTTTCTATATGTAAATACTTGGTGATTCAAGATTTTATTTGACACCACTGAACGCCAAAGTAAAGTGGATGCACAACTTTTTAGCCTCGACATTATGAGCTGATCCCGTGAAAAAGTTGAGCCGATCCAGACAATGTTTTCAAGTGAAAACACAAAACTTCCATTGTATTCTGTGCAGCCATTCACATGACAACGGCGCTTAGAGTAACTGAAAATGTAACTTTTTTGAAAACGGCTTCCAAGGTGGGACTTTTTAAAAATACACTGATTCCGACTCTGTGTAAATGGACAAAAACTGAATTCTTTGAAAACACTCGGGCTCAGTTGCCATGTAGATGATGAAAAATGCTGCTACTGTGCGTGTGTGGTTTCATTTCAGAAACAATTAACAGCACCCACTAGTCACCAAACATGAAAACTACATTGTTTTAATCGTTTATGACATTTCTGTGGAAACAGACATTGTTTTCCAAATGTTGCCATGTACACATGTGCTTTTTCTGAAATAAAAACACATTTTGCGGTTAGGTGGTGACTGAAGTATCTTGCCATCCATCTAAACGTAGGTATGCGAGCAGAGAACAGTACGCTGTAATACTGTGACCTTTGTGTGCATGTACAGATCAACTTCAGGAAAGTACAATTTTTGCCATTTACACTGATTAGGAGCATGAGTGTTTTTTTTCAACAAGTTTCATGCTCGGAACAGCTCCAAGACATTTATATGTATTCCCACTGGAAAACTGATAAATGGACTATTAAAGAATATGCGTGTTTTGATGTCTCTAATGCGATGAGTAATTAAGGCCTGTCAGTGAAAAGAACAATGATGAAAATGAATGTGCAGAGCTGACAATGAGGTGAACCCCCAAAAACAATGACATTCACTGAAGTAAATTAGATGTAGTAGTAGATGAGAGATGTTGGAGATCTATTCTTTGTGTCACCGAGAGGCTCTCATTGTAGTCGTAAGGAAAACATGATGGAAGAAGCTTTTTGAAACAGTTCTTGCAGGACAGCGATACCGTGGACGATTATAATGGTGAGAACTGTGTTGGCTGCTTCTTCGTTCTTACTATATTATTTTCAAATCGATTGAATAATGTACGGTGTGTTTTGTTTCCAGGCATGGAGACGCTTTTTTTTTTCTTCACTTGAACAAGATCCACATCAAAGCCAGGGTGAATCAAGTTCTTCTGCAGAGCAATCATCCCTGATTTGAAGAGCAATTCATTGTAAATAGGCTTAATAAAGTGTAGTGACTTTTAAAGGAAGATGCGAATAGTGAGCATGCCAGTTTATGACTTCTTACATTTGATGATCATGAAAGAGTTCCAGGAGTTTATTCCTGTTGGAAAATATCGACCTTCGGGTTATCGGCTCCAAACTTCAATGGTACACTTGAGGGAAGAGTGGGAGGTCTGCATAGCTTCTGGAGTTAGATGCTTTCTTTATGTGTCCAAGCATGTACAGTCAGTCCTCCTTTTATTTTTTTTCTCTCAGAAGATGCTCCAGTTTTCATTTTTGGAACTTCTGGTTCTTTTCAATGTTCAAGATAGTGTGGGTGAAAGCACCGACAAACAGTTTCCTCATTTCACAATTCAGGATCATATTTATTAGAATGATGTGGAGAACATATGTCTTCATAACGGAGGAGAGTAAAAGATGAATTCAAAGGTTTGAAATTCTAACTTGTTTGGAAGGCGGTGAAGGGTTTCCCCCCCACTGCCTCCCTTCAGGTATCAATTACCAGTATAGAGTATTTCCCCCGTGACTGCAATCCACTATCAAGGGAATCCCTGCCTCAGTTTCATTGAGCAGGAATACCCTTTCATGCACCAAATGCCTCTATCTAGGTTAAGTGGTGTTTGATGCCTTGGTAGAAGGCAGAATGCCTGCCAGTGACTGTTTCTCTTGTTTAACTAGTCACTCCACATTATCTGATTGGCTGACTTTAAATTAATCATTCATTACCAGTGTGTCAGTGTTTGTTGTAGCGTACTTGCAAACTAGGTCATTTGGCACGAATGAGCGCGCGCGTGCTCTGCGGCCTCACAGCAACGGACATCTTGCATAAGCATGCACAAAAAAAATACCAATACTACAAAAAAAAAATCCCACGGTTCAGCCATACATTTGTTCATGTGGGACTTGTTACCTCGGAGCACTCAGAGAGAGAGACGCTTTCTAGAATCCCCCCTTGTTTCGGTTGGCAGTGTGAAACGGTTTTTGTGTAACTGCATACAGTATAGATAGGAGTCCGTGACCTCAGCAGAAGTGAAACTCTCACCTCACACGCAGGGTAGAGTATACAAGGTTAGAGCAGCTGTGTCACGGTACAGTCTTAACTGAGCACGCTGGGTAAACTGTAGCAGAAAAGAGAAAAGTCCAAACTGAATGAAACAGTCAAGCTTTTATATGCTAAATATTTCATTATGTTAAAACTTTTTTTTCTTTTTGCCTATTTACACTTTTTTTTAAATCAAGGAATAATTATGCTTCTGTTTATCTCACACCAAAATAACAAATTACACCCAACCAGTATTTACATTGGTAAGATTCATTCAGCCTTTTCTCAGCAGGATGTTTTCGGTGACTCCCATGAAGCTTTAATAAGTATGTCCGAGTTCTTTTTTGTCCCAAAACAACATTTAACACAAACTATTTATTATGGTTTCCAAAAAGAGAATAAAATCTAACATCAGGTTACATGTCTTTTTTATCACTTTATTATAATTTCCAGAATTATCTATCAAACAAGATGGTCTATCCCTTCAGTTTCACTAGGAGTGCATTTTATATGAAGAAAAAACTTGTTGTGTAGAAATATGTGTATTTATCATAAGAAGTGATATTTATGGTGCTTGACAAAACAGAATTTAGTTTTTGCCTGCACTTAATTTTCATCATTACCCTAATCTGATTACTTTGTGGTGTAATGTATGCACTGTGTCTTTAAACTGACCAAAAGCTCCCATGATGCATCACTTTCAGCAGAACATTTTAAATGTAAACAAGTTTGCCTTTTCTTTTTTAGGAGCATCTCCATTTTGAAAGAGAATTTAGATAATTTTAGATGAATATTTTGTTTATGACTGTGATTGTTTATAAAAAAATGTAAACGTGGATTTATACCTTTTGTTTTTAATTGCTAATATTTACGACTACAGTACTAACCCAAGTGTTGTCGTGAGACAAGTTGAATTAATCCTTCCCACTTGTTTACGTGCTTTTTTTTTTTGCTAAACTCAGCACATCCTCACCTTGAACGATAGGAATAACGACCGCAGCGTTTTCCTGTTGGATACATTTCCATGCAGTCATGCTGTACATTTGTGAAGGAGGTATTTTTGTCCATTCAGCAGGGAGCCTCGTTCCCTACATCAGTTTTCTACATCTGTAGCAAACATGAGGCGATTACCATCTTTATGCTGTAATTATTGTCTTCCCTCACAGTGAGGCGATCACAGAGGAAATTCATCTACGAATTCCTCGCTTGTAAATCCCCCCCCAACACACACACACACACACACACACACACACACACACACACACACACACACACACACTTCAATCCTCAACACAGGCATCGAGACCAGGATGCAAATTAAATTACCGAAGATGTAGAGCTCCATAGGGTACCGAGAGCACGCTCAATTCCCTCTAAATCGTGTGTGTGTGTGTGTGTATGTGTGTGTGTGTGTGTGTGTGTGTGCGCGTGTGTGCGCCACGGAGAAAGAATTAGTCTTCACATAACTGCTGAGAACACAAGTGATACAAATGCAGCGCTATAAAAGAAAGGAAGGAATTAAAAAGAAAAAAAATCTTTTGGGATTAGTCCATGGAATTGACACCCCCCCTTCCCACACTGCTGAAAAAGGACTTCCCTCTTGCCAAGTGGCAGTGTGTATCAAGGCCTTCATTTCAAAATCACAGCAAATGAGCTATGTTTCTCTGTTCTGTTGCCATGGGTAACACATCTTTTCTTTTTTTTTCCCCCCCTTCTTCTTCTCATGTCTAATCTTGGCTTCTCTTTGAGATATCTTCCATTTGGAAAGGCTGCTTGCTTCTGCAGCACTGGCACCGTTTCACGGCCTTGTCAGCTATTAGCACATCACACTGCCTACTTCTGCATCTATGGATGGATTATTCTTTCAGGCATTCACAGTGGCCACTTGCAGTGGGCCGTCTAATCTACACCCAAGACCCGCTTAGGTATCCGCGACGCTGCGATGTTGCGTAACGTCTCAGCGATGTTAATTACATAAGTAATCAGGACGCTGGGCGGTGTGGGCCTGCCTAGTTCAATTTGACTAATATTGTCTCTGATAGTTTGTGTGGGTTCAAACACTTGACTCATGCGCTCATTCAGACTGAAATTCACTCAGCTTTGGCCTCATGTTTGGGTCGTTGATATTGTTTTAGTCACGAATCGTGACAGAGTAAGAGTCCTCACTGTTTGGGATGCAATGGAAAAAAAAAAGTGGAGTCCTTTTGTTACTAAGAGTCATTGTTCCATTAACTACAAAAAAAAAAAAAAAATGAAAAAAAAATCTGTGCAGTTGAGGCAGTAATGATAATGTTTATAGGAGGTCTGCAGCGTCTCATAGATTTCATGGATGCTCACACAAACACATAAATTTTTACTGGCCGTGTTATAAAATATTAATCGTGGTGGTAGTGGCGGCTTTATTTCCAATCTTAACAAATATGTGAGAAACAGGCCTGAGCAGACTGCAGGGGAAATATATACAAATGTATATATTAAGTATGTAGACGGGAATATATTAATATTTATGTCAATATTTTGTGGGTCAGTTGTACTAATTTGCCATCAGGATTACAGAAGCCCTCCTAATTTCTAATCATTTATGTGAAATAGATTCTTTATGCCATAAACGGGGATGTGAAAAGTAATGAAATGAGTATCAAAGACACTTATTGTTAAATATCTACTGTAAAATTATTCAAAGTTTTATTTATGTAGGGACATTTGCAATCAAAGGCTTTCAATTCAATGTAGATGTATAAAATATCTGCTTTGAAAGTGCATTTCTCAGACAATCAATATGAAAATGACAGTAATTGTTTTGTAAACCAATACTGATACAAAATTGCATTTTAAAAACTATAAAAGTATGACTATTACTTAAAATTGCACAACATGGAAACTACACATGGGTATTTGAATCACTGACATTTTCATTGTGAGGTGATACCACTAACCACTGCACCACCGCACCGCCTGATTTACATGGTTATCATAATTATAACATTTATTGAACAGTTTTCATCAAACTCAATGAAAACCTGAGCATAAATAATAAAACATGTTAAAACCTAGCACGCAGATTCAGATTAGTTCAAAGCAGCTCTGAAGTTTGTTTTTTTTCGTTTTTTTTTAAAGAAGTCCATCGATCAGTGTTGATGCTTTTGGGAATAGAAAAAAGGTTATTGGCTTCAGATATTTGTTAAAGCCTCCGGTTTCCTGTAAAGTATCTGCAAATGAGGGTTCAAACTATTCTATCTACTCTGATACATTGTCTTCTTTCTTATACGAGGTAATTTTAAGCAAATGCCCCCCCACATGATAGAAGAAGGGTTTCCCCAGAAAGTCAACATCATTTTACCTTCCTCAAGTCACTAAAAGCCTCGTACCTAGTGGAGATCAACACACTGCTGTCACCTGACAGCAGCGAGCAGAGACTTCTCAGACGAGTGCAGACGGGTAATTAAAAGTACTCAGATGTCTCAAGGCAGCCGAGGAATTTGCATAGTCGTTTTTTGGGGGGTTTTTTTAGACTTGACCCCGATTGTTGTCTCGGCAGGTGAATACACGGTGATGACAGCTCATTTCCATCTGAAGAGGAAGATCGGCTACTTTGTCATCCAGACGTACCTCCCATGCATCATGACCGTCATCCTGTCTCAAGTGTCTTTCTGGCTCAACAGAGAGTCGGTGCCGGCCCGCACTGTGTTTGGTAAGCAGCCGATCGCGCCGCCACGAGCAGTGACACAAAGCTTCATATACAGACTCACACTCACTTTCAGACTCAGACTGTTACACATTATTGCCCATATTTGGACATTTTGACCAATGAATGAATTCATGTATTTGTATTTTTTTATTTTGGATTTGTGCATACAAAATAAAACATACAAAAATATATTAATCATTTTGATGACATGTAAACAACCCGAGGATGACACAAAAAAATCTTAAATAAGACTTATTTCCATTGTGGTCCTCGTAAAGAAAAAAAAGAAGAAGAAAAGAAAGATTGAAATAAATTAAATAAACTTAAAGAATATATGAAATAGTGACATTATAGTGAGCAATTAAAAACACAAAATTGTACAAAGGTAAGGTAAACATTATTGCACAAAATTATTTATCACAAATGTATATATAGATCCCAAGTCCGACTTCTTCCAGTGAGTGGAATTGTGTGGCTTATAGATGTATGATCACTTACCCATGCAGATGGGTCAGCGATTTCCTCTCTTTCGTGGCGCTGACAGTAAATACAATGATCATCCACTCGTTCATATTTCATGGTTGAGTAACTTAATTACAGGTTTCATGCTGTAGGTGGCTGTAATTGTCCTAATGCTGCCTGGCTCATATAAATACAGGAGCAGTTCCTGCAGGAGCCCCTGAACTGTTTCCAGCTTTGTATTGACTGGCTGACGAGGCAAAAATATAACGGGTGAGCATTAAATTAGCCTTATCTTCTTGGAGGACGCTCACCGGAGATCTTTTAGTGTCAGGGGATTTTTCATGCACAGCTTAAACTTTTAAGGGTAGGTGGTGGTGGGGGTGGCATCTACGGAAATATTATAAAGTCTGATAGTAATATATACACACACTTAGTCATGAATGCTGGAGAAATAAGGATAAACTGTGACATCAGAAATGGAGTCCCACTAAAGTTCATGTAACCACTAAATGAAGCCATGAGAGTAAAATCTGATGCTGGCTGAAGACATGATGATCATTCTTGAATTAATGTGGTCCGCGCCTGTTTCAAATAACCTGTGGACACTTCAAAACATCAGGAATTCTCTAAGATTACACTTTACGCACATTAAAATGCAAAGATGATGTTTTATATGAATTCCTGCTTATTTCCAAACCTGAAGTGTATCATTCAGCTATTGTAGATCTGTAGTAACCTCACACTGTAAAACAGCATCAAGGCTTCTGATTCCAGCCAACAGCTGATTTTGTTGAGTTTACAGTTTACATGTTCTCCCTGAGCCTGTTTTCTTCGACCACCTACCAAGTCAGACTGCTGTGTGTTCGATCTCTGATGGACTCAGTGTTCCTCCTCCTGGTGGCAGTAACATCCTCCTCCTCCTCTCATGGCTGTAGTGTTGATGAAGCAGGTATTAGAAGATGAATGCATGATGTGTGTGTGCGTTTGGCTCATTTCCAGGTGTGACCACTGTGCTCACGATGACAACGCTGAGCATCAGCGCCAGGAACTCCCTGCCCAAGGTTGCCTATGCCACCGCCATGGACTGGTTCATCGCCGTCTGCTACGCCTTCGTCTTCTCCGCCCTCATCGAGTTCGCCACCGTCAATTACTTCACAAAGCGCGGCTGGGCTTGGGACGGAAAGAGCGTGGTGACTGACAAGGTAATGAAGAAGAAAACATGTCTTCTGACAGGCTCCATTTTCAGGGTGAATTCGTTGGCATTGTAGTGTACGTGGAGGACTTTAGAGCGGGGCGGAGGGAAATGGCGATAATGGATCCTGCAACCCGCCACGACTGGAGCCAAAGTGTTGCAACTGGTTTGGAGGAGTAATTAGCAAACAGACACGTTAAAATGACAAACTATGAAGCTTGATGTATCGGTGAAGAATGTGAAAGAAGGAGAGTGAAATTTGAAATTGCCAATGAGCCAAATAATCTTCCAGTTAATATAAGAGTGACGTATTTTCCTTTCATAATTTTCAATATGTTCAGTTCTCTGCACGTATAACATGTAATCAGGCTGCAGCACAGTGTTTATTGATCCACAAAAATGAAGCTACCAACACTTCTATTTTCATTAAATATTTTCACCTTTTGGATTATATTTGGGTTTTTTTTGCTGTCTGTTGACTACTTAGTGCAGCAAAAATAATGTATACAGCAGAATATTGTGTGAAAGGCTTTAGCAAATCATTAAATGTTGAGCTAATAACCAGACAGGAGACAGACCTTAAAACCCAGACTCTCTAGAGACTAAATGTTTCCACTGAAGTTCATGGAACTATTGAGGTCTGCACATTTCTGAACTACAAATAGGAACATTTCACATTGAACAGAGTATTAGAACTGGTCTGTTTTATTGAATGTGATAAACATGTGACATTGAGACATTTGTAGTTCAAAGTCAATTCAATCATTACTTACATGGTTAATGCGACCGAGAAGCTGTTGTTTCTACCATCTTTGCTGGGAGATATTCCTTCTATCATTCGAAGACAGACGTCTTTGGAATCAAAACAATGAACTCTGCATCTGCCTAAGATTCTGGAAAGTGTGTTCCAGTTTTCCCATTCGGAGACCAACAACCATCTTTATTGTTGCTGTCATAAATGCAACAGCCACTAGAGGGCATGCTTTGGAGTATTAGTGGAGTCGATGAAACAATTTAATGGTAACAACTTTCAAGTACCAGCACTATTCTTTGAAATGAAGCTTCAGATTTATAACCTGAATAATCTGCAAATTGTGTTTGGTATTGTCAACCTTCACCTGTGTTTCCTAATCTGTGAACATCCTTGAAAATGTTGAAAAGCTCAGAACTCTCTGTGAATCTTCACAGAGTGCTGACTTATTCGACATCTACCGGCTTTTAGTCTGACGAAAAGTACTTGATCCATTACCCGACTTCATCCGCAGCCATCTTCATTTCCATGCATTTTAAATTCATGGATAGGTGACAACCAGACAGATTGCTTTTTGCACCGCACCTGATCCTTTCCGGTCTCTCAACAGAAAAAAGAGAGGGCGTCCATCGTGAAGAAGAATAACGCCTATGCTGTAGCGGTAGCCAACTACGCTCCTAATATCACCAAGGACTCCGGCACTCTTCCAACCATCGCCAAAGGCGGCGCCACGGAGCCCAACAAGCCCAGAGCGGACGGGAAGGCCCAGGAGAGCAAGAAGACATTCAACAGCGTCAGCAAAATTGACAGGATGTCACGGATTTTGTTCCCGGTCCTCTTTGGCAGCTTCAACCTCGTCTACTGGGCCACTTACTTAAACAGAGAACCCGTTATAAAGGACATGGTCCCGTCCAATTAGAGACCAGCCTTTTGACGGCTTCTGGTCCAGGGACCGCGTGACGAACCAAATACCTCCAGCAACTGTGTCCACACATACCTTTGCAGAGTGAAGCCCTGGATTGCAGTGTGATCCTCTATCTCCGCCTGTTTTCTACACTGTCTGCAGCACTTTTGAAAAGCTTGGCTTTTGTAAATGTGTATGTATATTTATATTCATGGTTCCATGGTGACATATCGTGTGGTTACTTTGATTAGAGTGCATATTTTCCTTTAACGTATGTTTCCAGTTACAGTACGTGGCCACTGTACATACGAATCCAATGAAGAGTAAACACATAAACATTATCACATAGTTTATTTACGATTACTTCTAAGTGTGTTGAATTTTGCTGGTAATACCCACTTCGTTGATATCACAGTATATATATAATGTATCTATATATATACTGTATATGTTTCTGGGATGAGTGAAAGAGACTTGTTATTATTCTTTCTTTCTCTTCCACACAATAGTGGTCTGACTCTTCTTTTCTTTCCGTCCAAGCCGATGCAAAAACACACTTGTATTATATTGTTGCCGTGTGAAACTTGTGTTTACTCTCTTTTGACAACAGGTATGGGGCTGCGCTGACCTTCAGATTTACACCCCCCCCCCACCCCGAGGCAAAAAGGCTGTGAAAATGAGCAAAAATGTGCGCGTGACACTGTGTTGTTCTCACAGGTTTACAAAAATATCTACAGAATGACAAAAACATGATGCATATTTTTCAAAGTTTGTACACGTGTAGTGTGGGTCATTTTGGACTTTATAATCCTTAAACGTAGCATTTGTGTTAAATAATAGTTCGGGGGTGTGGTCGTTGTTATAAACATGGATAGTGTCACAAGTAGAGACATCTGACATAATGAGACGTACGGACCTGACAAAGCAACGCCTTATGTAATATTTATATCGGTCGAGTTTTTAATTTATAGCAAAACACCAGCAGATATGGAGAAACATTATCATTCATTCTGCTCACGTTAATAGTGTCAACCTGATATTTTACTGTTTTTTAGCTCCGCTTTGGTCTCCACCAACTCGCGAGGAAACTATCAGGGACTCAAGCGGTTTCTTCGTCGCTAACTTCGTCTTGTCAGTCGTTTTGGCTCCAGATGAGTTACAGCAAAGCTTTTTTCTTTTTTTTTAAATCCATCTCTGAATGAAAGTAAAAAAAAAAAAAAATTGTAACGAAAGTGCTGCTGAATATTCTCTTTAATGTTTGTAACCACGAAAATTCCAATTAGCAGAGTGAGGAAATAAAGTCAATAGAAGCTACATGAAATCATACACTGATCGGCCCTCATACTATGACCACACAGAAGTTAAAGTACTTGTAATACCGTGAGCTGAGTTTGAATCCAGAGTTTCATCTTTCCAAGAAAATCAGAACCCAGTGAATTGACAAAACATTGAAGGATTGAAACAAGTAGTCGATACTTCTCAGCTCCATATCTCTCAAGATATATGGAGACTGAACCTCCTCCAGTAAAAGTGTAAAAGAGCTTTTTCCCGGCCGGTTCCTGCTCACGGGTCTTATGTTTGACACCTCAACTTTAGATGTCGTTAGACCCAAAAAGACCTAATTTAGCTTTACCTTGAAGCCTTCAGAGGACCCGTCCCCCACTGACTCCTGCAGACTCCTCAACTGAGACACAACTATTGAATATCTCTTCATTACTGTCAGTGCCCCTGTCAGTGGGTGGGACGTATGAATCGACGCTTTGCCCTGAAAGTTAATGCGTTGGAAGCAGAATAATGGGCGAGCGTGAGGATATGAGAATGTTGACGAGGACTAAATTGTGAATGGGTTTGCAGCTCTTGTGGGACATCAGAAACAGTAGAAGGTGAGACAAGACAACATGGTCATGGCTGCTCAAGTCTCATTGACTTGTTTTGTATGAGGAACAAAACTAGGACTGAACACTATGTTGGACAGATGGTCGTGACTTAATCGTCAACCGGCGTTTAAGATGTTAATTTAAATCAGAAGAAAGTAGAAAAACATACGAGTGTGCACTGCTTCACGGTCACAAGCTCCATTTCAATTTCTACTGTATATTCATATCTCGTCAATATTAAAGTTCATGTGCTCATTATGTTGCTGTGTAATGTAACTTGCACTTCACTCAGTGAAAATGGAAAACTTTCATTGTGCTTTGGGGGGCCATTTACATAACAATGGTACTCAGAGACACCAAAAACACAAGTTTCTGAAAACGATTTTTGTAGTGGAACTTATTCAAAGCACTCTATCTCCATTGAAATGGAAGGAAGCGCAACTTTTTGAAGATGCTCCGACTCCATCTCAATGGAAAAGGGGAAATCTCAATTCTTTGAAAAAGCTTCGAGTCCGTCTCCATGGAAACGGGGGAAAAAAACAACTTTTTTGAAACACTACTACTGCAGTAAATAGTTGTTCTATACATGCTGGACGAGATGGACAATATCAACAACAGCGGTTGTCATGACACCCATTCTACGTCTCCTCGGACTCCGTCGTGTGAATGTCTGTGTACACGCCATTGTTAATGTTAATAGCATATTGTTCTCTGAGTGCATGTGTGTGTGGTTTCATTTCAAAAAACACAACAACAGCACCCACTAGTGGCCCAATATGAAAACTACATCATTTTCAGCATTTCTACCGTTTTTGTGTAAATGGGCATTATTTTCTAAACTTTGCCGTGCGAACTGGAAACTTCGCTGAAACAAAAATGCAGAAAATTATGCTTTTTCAGAATACAAGAACTTTACAAGACAGCGTGGACTCCATTTTTTTTCTCCCTTCATTATCAACGCATAGCGTCTCATAATTCATAATCCTGGGAGTTTCTGAAATAATCACAGATTTGAAAGAATCACAATTGCAGCCATGGGCCTGGTTTTTTGTTGTTTTGTTTTTGGGGTTTTTTTTTAATAAATAAAATTATGAAAACTCCTTCATTGGTAACTTTCGTCTCTAGGCAGGTCTGTAATGGTGTTGGGAAAAATTGTTAAAATGTTGACAGACTTCTTGAATCATAGTGGTTTGTTTCTTTTCAAGTTATCCTCAAAGTCGCTGTCTTCATGGCATCATATTGTGTAAGAAAACTCCCTTTCAGCCCCATATCAGCAGTCATGTTTGGTACCTTCGTAATGAAGCGATCTTTCTTCACATCAATGTTTGAGCTTCATTTTAAACTTGATTTGTATGTTGACATAAACTTTGCATGGGGACTAAATCTAGGAGTTCATTTTTTTAACTTTTTTTCTTTCGTATGTCGTCAGGTATTATTCACATTTTCTCCAGCGTCCTGGTAGAACTTTAAACATTCCAGATAAAATGATTGTTCACAAAGGTGGATGCTCGGTTCAGTGCACAGTTTCTAATAAAAAAAACACATGATTTTGATTCTTTATATGCGGTTTGTCGTCATGTTTTTGGATGCTGAAAATAAATGCAAATGTATGAATGAAAAAACCCAAAGTGAAGGCTTTTGAAGCACAGAAAAATGAAGAGAAATCACAGCTGGTGTGAATTAGAGGTGAGAGAAAGCAGCACTGTTATTTGGAGGAAGAATGTTTGTGTTTGTTTTTATCGCAGGTTCATCCCATATTGTGCAGCCCTACTTTCTATAAAGGTAGTTTATGTGAAGCAAATTCATGAGAAAATCACTTTTTACTGCTTTTCTATTGACTTTCAGTCATTTCATAAAGTCAAAGCGTGTAAAAATCTCACTTTTGTAAAAAAAAACAATAACCCCAAAACGTTTAAAATATCTAAAATTTATCACTTTTATGGACCATTTTATCTCCTAACAGCTGTATTTCCAAATAAATCAGTTGTTGTATAACAGGAATAAGGTAAGATTTCTTTGTAAACCTTTCTCTTCCATCTCAGGGTCACAACTGCAATAGCCATGACAACACTGCCAAATAAATAACAATGTTTTTTTAAGGTGTTTTATGGCTATTTTTCCTGACCCGTGTTCAGAATTCCAGAAGTAAAGCTACACAAGTGTAACCCTTGACATGAGAGCTTTGAGCTGCATGTCAATAGGACTCCAGTCCACGGTTAACAACAGCTCAGTGGGCTCATGGGGGGCTCGAGTGCCTCGGCGGGGAGAGGGCCGACTGCCAGGGACTATCATCACCAGCGTGTTGGTAAAACCCGCAGAAAAGCCCCGTGGGGCTGAGCTGGGCAGCAGAGCTCGCTGAAGTTGTATTTCCCGTCCCCGGCCCCTCTATCCACAGCCCGTCCTGCTCCCCCTGTGTGCTCAGAGGCCTGACAGGGATCAACGCTGAGGGACGTGAGGTGGGAGGACAGCGCCGCCGAGATGCTTACATACATGTCCACTAATCTTCATAATTGAGGATCATTTGCATTTGCTTTTTTGTTGTTGTTGTTGTGAGATGAAAGTCAGTTTGAAGCATTCAGTTTTCCCAGATAACGTACCTACAGAGTTAAGCTTCTCCATGCTGGTTCAACCAGACTCAGACACAAACACAGAGCGGACTGTGTGGTGTAAACAGTGAACATCAATCAGCTCAGCGATGCTGCTCAGATCACTCACAGCTGTAAAAGTCCCATATTAAACCGTTTTTCAACAATTTCACATAAGTGTCAGAGGTTAACCATCATTGTATTCAAAGTATTTTGCCTCCAATCAAGCCTTGGCCCTGAATTTCAACCAGTCTAAAAGTCCCTCTATTGAGCTTAACTGAGAACAGGCTGTTTCTGTGTCTGTTCCTTTAAATGCTGATGAGCTGTGTCTGTACTCAAGGTGGTGTTTGCAAAGAGGTAACATAATGCTCATAATTGTAGAAGACAGAGCTCATCTAGCTGTGGGAGGGTCACAGTGAGTGTTCACTACCAGTGAGAGTGGTTATTTCCCCCACATGATGTCACAAAGGGAAAAGATTCACTGAACAGTGGAGCAAGTGAGGGAGGTGACAGACTTTCTTCGCT
Organism: Parablennius parvicornis; assembly: GCA_900302745.1. Classification (NCBI taxonomy): domain Eukaryota; kingdom Metazoa; phylum Chordata; class Actinopteri; order Blenniiformes; family Blenniidae; genus Parablennius; species Parablennius parvicornis. Next base: position 1,780 of record OMNM01039325.1, on the reverse strand, counting down.
TCATATTCAGGCTTTGTATCTGATTTGAATTAGGACTTTTATTTGATTACAGTTTATGTTCCTGCTTGGAAAAGTAGCAGTTACTTTTCGAGTAACTTAAAAGTATTTGTACTACTTTATGCTTGAATACAGTCATGGTGGAGTTACTTTACGAGCAACTGAAAATAATTACTTGATTACAGTCATTGTTTTTGATTACTTCTTTGAATAGTACTTTTACAGCTGTTTAGTTATTACTGCTTACATACTCTAATACAGTTACAGTTCTTTGCTAGTAACTGTAGATATAGATACAGTATTAGAAATTGCTTTGAATAATAATGGAGTTACTTTTTAGTAACCAAAAAGTTGTATTTGACAACAGCAATATTTAAAGATACAAATAGTAGTGGTTATTTTACAAGTAACTGAAAATAGGACTCAGTTACTAATTTAGTTACTAGTTACACCATTAACTACTGTAGTGGTGGATTTTAACAGGACCTAACAGGACCCCCTGCTGGTTGTTGTTGTTTAAAATCTCGCAGAAAGGTCAGTATTTGTTCTACATCATTAATATCAACAAAACAACTTCAAACTGGAACTGCAACGGCACATTGAGAATCTCCCTGAATGGGCCCTATAAAGTGTCTAGAATCCCTCCTGGTTGGTATTTACATGCAATAAAAAGTGTCTTAGGAAAGTTGAGTAAGTGGTAGAAGTTTTTTTTTTTTTTTTTTTTTTTTCTTCCCCTGTGATGTTCCCATGCTTGTTCCTTGCCCAGAGACATTGGCTGTTCTCTCAACTCTCACTAACGACACGTCGAAGCAGCACACGATGGGCATTTTGACGTGTCACAGCGTGACGGCTGCACTTCCTTAAAGTGATCCCTTTCCAGGACCCGGTTGGTGACCTTCTTTTATGACGTCTGCCTTGAAGATGTCAGCTGCACCTGAGCCCGACTCAGGGTTTAGGGAACAAAGTGTGTTTTGTACATGAGAAAGATGGAGATCAGCACATGAGTGCTTACGGCTCTGAACAGTGTGAACATGAGACGTTTGCTTTGGTGAGTAAATTTGAATCATAATGGGTTTTCAGTATTTTTTCAGATTCCTCAAAGCCAACTCTGCCACTATCATTTATCATTTTGCACCACTCTCATTCGATCTGTATTGTGATCATTTAGCAGTACGTTACATTGCGTACACTCTCTGTTTCCACCCACTCATGAACGTTTGATTCCTAAAAGCTTTAAAAATAAAGCTTTTTTCTTTCTTAATGAAGAACAACTGGATCTTTGAGACACTGTCTTCCCATGAGATGTGATGGTAACCTGTTTAGATGTTTTTAAAGACCGGCATGTGGTGGGAGGAATGAACCTCCTCAATCAAAATAAAAATCCTCACTTTGGACTCTAAATCTCACAATATAGACACATGACAGGCAGAAACTGAGGCTAATAGAAGCTTATTATCTCTGGTTGCACAAAGACTAGAAACAGTAATCTATTCTTGTGCAGGAGGCTGCTTCGTCGTCATAGCAACTGATATCCATTTTTATCCTCCATCTGACAGACTGAGTGGGCAGGACTTCCTGCTGCAAGATGCTTCCCAAGATAGTATCGAGTCGTGATGATGCCCTCCATCGATCTGCTCTACATATATATTTTTTGTCTACTTGGATTCTTTATTTTGTACTTCTGTAATTACATGTGTTTATATATACAATCATAGAAGTATTTTCTATTATACAAGTCTAGTCATTATTATTCATAAATGTCACTTCAAATTACCTGGCTCTT